>RCUC01083988.1:0-12840 GCA_003697995.1 Taxidea taxus jeffersonii
GGGGGGGGCTCCTCTCTCTTCCCTTCAAACTATTTCTGGATCATCTGGGGAGGGTGGGTCAGGAGGGACCAGGCCTATGTGTTGCATACTATATTCCCGACTCCATCAGAGCAGCCCAGCAAGCAGCCTCACCAGTTACCCTGCTTTTACACACAGGAGGGATCTAGACTCAGCCTCTCAACTTTGGATACCCAAAACACCAGGCAGCAGGAGGTAGGGGGTGTCTTTGGTGAAATGAGGCACCTCAAGAAGATTAGGGCCAGACTCTACATGCTTCTGGAACAGGAAGAAGCGGAGCCCTTCACTGAGGAGATGGTCAGGGCAGTGTCTCGAAGACAGTATGCAAATAACTAACCCTATTGGTCTCCAGGAGGAGCCCCGTCATGCACAGTCTACCCCGTTCAAACATGTTTCGGCATCCTGAAAAATGCCAAAGGAATGTGGACTATAGTTCATATAGCTCATTTGTTAAAAGAAAAACCCAAAGTAAGAATATGGAAGAATATTTTTTAAAAAGATACTATATGTTTTTTTTTATGTTTACCTGTCAATATACAAATGTCACTTCTGTAATGAGAAAAAAGAAAGCTTTTAATGAAGTCTTCACTAATTCTTGTGTAAAATATAGGGAGGAGAATAGCGGAGGTCATATTGTTCTATTAGAAAAATAACTTTCCCTCTGAAAATAGTTAAACTTAAGGTTGAACAATTAAAGAATAACTAGTAGACTTAATAATTGTCAGGGCAACCTAAAATTAGTTCTGACTTTAATCCTTGTAGTTTATATTATAAAACAACAACCAACCAACCCCCCCCAACAAAACCTCAAAATGTCCCTCCATCCCCCAACCTTTCCTTTCTCACCAGGTGGCTGGAGAAAAATCTTCCTGGAGTTCCTTACCTTCAGATTCTAATTTTTCTGCATTGAGCGGGCTGGTTGGTGACCCTGTTGAGGATTTCCTGCCACTGAGCCCTGAGATCATTGCCATAGAGGACAGTCTTCCAATGGCTCTCACAGCATTGCCCGTTTTCTGGAAAACAGATACTGGGGTTGGACTCAGGCAGCGTCCCCGGTTCCAGCTGAGCAGCGGGGTTTGGGGAGAAGAGCCTAGCCCAGGAGAGGTACCTGTCCCTAAAACGAGGGCCTCCCAAGTGCCGAGGATCTGCCGGAGGAGTGAGCCCAACCTTGCTCTGCTCAGCACTATCAGCGTGTCAGAAGATGTTCGGAGAATGGAATGGGGCCTGGAACCAATGTGTGCGTTAATGTGACTAAACAAGGTCAACATGAGACAAAAACCCTTTTCATACTGTGCTTCAACTCCCATAAAAGGGATAGTTTATATAAAGCAACTGCAGGCTGAGACAGCTCCAAAGACTTATTGCTGATGGGGCCCAGTGGGCTGTTTCTCGTAAAACAATACTAGTGATAGGAATTTAATTGGTCCAGAGAAAGTTACTACAGATCCCACAGGTCCTGATGTGAAGGGGGGCAGGGAGAAAGCCTTCTATTGACCTTGGGCAAGTTCCTTAACCTCTCTGGGCTTCAGTTTCCTTCTCTGTATAAGAAGGGGGTTGGACAAGATGATCTCCAAGGTCTCTTTAGTTCTGTTTATGATTCAGATACTTAAGAGATTTTGAGAAACACTCTGACTGGCCTGTGAGTCTGTGAATGCACAGTGAGGTTCAGGAGGACTGTTCCTCCCTGATGCACTCCCAGGCATCAAAAAGAAGGACCCAAAGAAATGAAAGGCAGCAACACTTTGCTTTTCTGAGATGAGAGACTTTGGGAGAGGACAGATTTTCTGTTGAAAAGGATGCCAGAACTTGAGATGAAAACTTCCTTTGCATTGTGAAAATTTTACCAAGCATAAGGATTTAAGTCAGGAAATCCCCTATAATATACAATAGTGTCTGTGCCTCTCCTTCATCTTCCTAATCCACAGGTCCTTGAAGGTTTCACCTCCAGGTGAAGTTTCTTGCCCTTTTTCTAAGGTCAGTGGAATGAGAAGGTAAGAAATGAAGGCATAAGCAACTCTTCCCATCTCTCTACCTAAAGCATCTTTTCAGGCATCCAGATGCTGTGTGCCCAGAGGGCAGATGCCACTGCAGACTGGCTCCTGAGCGAGGAAGGAAACAGCCTACACACAGGCCAGGGGCTAGCACTCACCCTCTGGGCCATAAACTGCACCGGCAAAACCATTTCCTCCTGAACTAACTTCACATGCTCAAGCATTTCAGTAAAGCCTCATGATTTTGGACTATCTGGAAAGCCAAGATATTTCCATAAAAAGATCAGTTTGGAAAGTAAAGAATCACAGGGCACTAAGGACTCATAAGGGGGTGTGTGTGTGTGTGTGTGTGTGTGTGTGTGTGTGTGTGGTTTAAGCCGAGATCTGCTATGACCACTGCCACTTTTATTTGTCACATGCCATACTTGTGGCTCTCTTCCTGCACTTTGGACAGACATTCCATCCTGCTCTGTCCCCTGGCCATCGGCCCTCTTGCATACATCACTGTGGTGTGGTTATGTTTCTGGCCCTCTGTCACCATAGTGAAGCTGTGTCCCTCTGAACAGAGTTCTGGAAGCCCCAGGTGGAGATGAAGTGGGGGTGGAGGAAGGAGGTGAGAGAGGACAATGGACCAACTTAGCTGCGTGCAGAGGCCCCGTGGCCCTGCAGGCTCCAATGTACCTGCAGACTGAGCCCACGTGGCAGTCTTGCATGCTCTGCTGGGAAAGGCTATTCCTAGTGACATCATAGATCTATTTGTTGTGCTAGCTGGGGAGACCCAGCTCGTCCCATGGGAGGTCATCTGACCTCACGAATGGACAGGAAGAGGAGGCGCCAGCCACGGCAGCCCTCCCTATGGAGTCAATGTCAGACCAGACTATTCCCAAGTCCGCCAAACTCTCAGACCCAGTCCTTCTGGCTCTCGTTTCCCTTTATCCAACACAGATTCGTTTGCCTGGGCCAGGAATCACTGGACTCAGAGAGTTCGTTCTCAACAAAAGGACGTTACTATGTAAATCAGTTCCCCTCTGTGGGCCTCATGTTCTTGAACCAGAAGATTTGAATCTCCCTATAGCTCCAGTCTTCTGCAGAGAGACTCTGATTCATACATGTGACTGTGTAGCAGGCCCCGTGAGCCCATGGGCTCCCTAAGTCCAAGTGCCTGGATTGTGACTGATCATGACTATTTTCACTTATGTGGTATGGAATAAGGAAGTCCTTCCTCTTCTATTAACAAAATGACTAATATGAAGTTGCCAGAACAGGGCAGATAAAAGAGTATTTCAGAAAAGGGAGCCAATACACATTAACACATAGGCTATACATAGGGGGAAATTTTCCATCAGATAGAGTATTACAGCATATAATTTCTAAAACAAGGAGAAGTGCTTAATAGGGAAAATCTTAAAAATAATCTACGTCAGATTCAATCTTTGGGAACTGATTTATGAAAAAAAAAGTCAGCAGAGAAATTGTCACAACTGAAAAAGAAATATATCTGTACATTTGAGTCTTCCGGTTTCATGCCTTTGAGCTAAAAATTGGTTGCTGGTTTACTAAGACTTTTAGAAATTTTTGGAACATCAAGAAAGAAAGTTTCAATTCCCTAAGTTCCATCCTTGCTTTGAGGAAGTCTTTTTCTTGTCTGAGGGTAATTGCCAAGGCTGGGTTCCTATGCTCCAGGCGGGCACTGTTTGTACTGGTCGCCCTAATGCCACACAGACTCCCTTCTTGGGAGAGCCAGCGAGGGTGACTGACCTGCCTGGGTTTCTCTAGAACTGAGGGCTTTCCCAGGATGAGAGTCTTTCAGGGGGCTAAAGCTGGGAGTCCCCTGGCACAGTGGGGCAAGTTGGTCACCCTAGAGCCAGCCAGCTACCATAGACCCTACATATATACCAACAGCTCTGAGACTCCCATGTCCCCTGACAAGTACATAATATCCAAATGGGATGGCCGGGAGTACTCTCTGCTAACCAGAATCAAAACTTTCTTCTCTGTGGACCTGTGGACCATCCTGCTGGAGTCTTTGTGGGTCTCAGGAAATAAAGATGGTGGCCCACAGGTCTCTAATTCCCAGAGTCCTTCGCTTCCAGTTTTACAAGTAGCAGCCCCGTTCCCCTGTTCAACTCATCCGCAGTGCTACTGCTCACCATATCTTTTTAAGATTCTTTTTCGTATAAATAAAAAACATACCTTCTTTCAGAATAACTTCCTTCTACGATCAATGACATGAGTAGTCATCTACAGGTTGCCTCACTTATAGGGATTTGCTCTCATGTTACTTCCTTCTTCCTGGGCCCTTTATGGAAACCACACCAGAACGACAGCAAGGAACCTTCTCTTGCACAGCCATAGAGATTTCTGGGCCATCTGTGTCTGCCCTGGCCCTTCTTTTCCACCACAGTCCACCCCATTTTATTCCACTGCACTTTGCTCTCCACCCGCCCCCCACCCCCCAAACACAACCTCGGCAGCCCTGAGAGGGAAGGCCCTGTTCGGAGTGTGCTAAGGTCCTTGTATCTGGGGTAAAATATGTGCATGGGTAGATGCAGCTGAGCCATTATTAGAGAGTTTATGCTTCAGGGACATCTTGGACTGTGTGGGATTTTCTAGACTACTTTTGTGTGTACGTTTCTGAGACCCAACCACTATTTTTGTGGAAAACTCATTTCCAAACGCTACTACCTATATGAAGATATGAAATTAAGATTCCTCCTCTGAATTCTATCCTTTTCTCTCCCTTCTCACTTCCAGAAAACCTTATGGCCAGTTACACTGTTAATAAGTAGAAAAAATCTTAAGTGCTTTAAAATATCAGCACAGATTATGGTTCCCTGACCCATCAGACTAAAAAATTCCCTTTATTTCCTCTCCCATTTCTCTTTCTCTGCCCCTGTCCCCTGGGTTCAGATCCTTCCTGGCTTTGGTTCATCAGCAGATGTGTCGATGCTCCCAGAGAGCCTGAAGTGATAAGGCTGCCTCTTAACCCACACTGTTGTCCAAGTGAAACCCAATGGGACTCCCTGCATGTAAGACCACCCCACGCCCACACCAGCCATAGGATCATTAATAAAGCCAACTTTGATTTTGTGGACCCCTTTTTGTTTTAAGAACATTAGTTACTCTGATTTCACTGGATCCTAATGATACCAGAAGGTAAGTTAAGCAACACAGGTGTTCCAAGTAACCTGGCACTTGAGGGGGCCAAGAGGTCCCCCTAAGCCTTCACGGGGGGCTAACCAGGAACTGACTCTCATTGTGGGGGGAGTCCTGGCTGAGCCACTCAGGGGGGCAGTGGTCCCTTAAACCCACACACTCTAAGCGCCACCCCCTTTGCCTCTGCTCCTCTTCACCTCTGTGTGAAGTTGTGCTTTTTGAGGGTTTAAGTGACCACAGTTTATTCATGCTGTAGGGCAAATTGCTGATATCCGAGTTGTCCCTAAAACAGAGATTTCCTTCTCCACCACGCTGACCAGTTTTAAATGCCCCAATTCCCCTGGCTGCCCAGCTAAAGGACTCTGCTCCTGTCAGGGTGAGGACCTCTGCACCTTCTCTCCCGTCTATGCTGTATCCCCTCTTCTCTTGTTCGAGCCCATGTTTCATGACCACTTTCAAAGTCCTGCTGCTGTCAGCATTTCCTCACAGCCACATCCAATGCCGGGATGACTGGCTCCCTTCTCCCAGCCACACTCACATATATGGCCATGGAAGGCTATACTGATAGTTTATGATTCTTGGTGTGCATTATGTCCTTTTATGTCCATTTGCTTCAGTGCCCCATTACACTAACATTCCTTGAATATAGAAACTGTGTACTGGAGTATAGAAACCATAGCCCAGAAATTTTGTAATACTAATAGTAATAATAAAAATAACACAGCTGATGACAAGTTCTCTGTGGTTTGGATGACAATTTCATGCAGCTGCTATTAATCAGAGGCAATTCTGTGCCGTTTTTAAGACTGTATTTTGGAGCCAGGTTCTGGGTTGGAGTCCTCTCCCACTTACTAGCTATGTGATCCTCGGTGACTTTCCTAACCTTTCTCTGCCTCAGCTTGTCTGTAAAGTGGGGAAAATAATAGTACCTGCCTCCCAGGATTAAAAGACTGTATAGAAAGTGTTCTGAATGCTCCCTGACATGGCCAGCCTTTCATATGAGCTACCAGTATCATTTCTGAACACTTAAATAGGTGCCATGCAATGTTCTCAAGGCCAGATGAAGATTACTTCATATAATTCTCCCAACAATGCTGTGATGTTGCTACCACTATTATCCCTCATTTTACAGGTGAGAATACGAAGGCATGGGAAGGCTGTCACTCACCCAAGGACACATAGTAACACATAATCTCCCTAGGTGGTGGGGACCTTATCTCTCTTTGTAGATCCTGTGCCCTCCTCCTTCACTATAAAGAAATGTAAGGCCATCATACTGTCTTTAAGGAGGTCACATTCTCCAGGCTTGCCAAATAGTCTTCAAGGTGATGTTGCTCAACCCTAGCCACAAAGACATGAAATGTCAGTCTTGGTCTCAGACTATTTTAGAAACAGTTTGTAAATATTTTTGAATTGAGGGTAGCTCCAATAAAGCAAATGTGAGGGGCAACATTCGAGTCCAAAGCAACACCCTCATTACCTGCCATTTCCTTCTTGCCATGTACTTCTTCATCCGGTCCTTGGAGAGTTTCTTGGCCTCCATGTTCTTGGTGTCTTTCATTAGCCAAGGATGCTGAAGGCACTGGGTGCAGTCCAGGCGGTTTCTGATGGAGGCAGAGATCAGAGGATTTCTGAGCAGGAGGGGACCTCAGAGACTGCTGGTCGGATCAGAAATGGGAGGTCACCTGTCCTTGGTCACACTGGGCAGAGCCCGGGGCTCTCTCTGTTCCCAGTTCATCCACCACGATCAGGGTCACTGTGCTCCTGGCCTTTTTCCTCTCTTGGTCTGGGCTACACTGATTAGACCCAGAATAGGTAAGTGTTAAGGCCTAGCCACCAAGTAAGGAACTGGAGTCTCATGACCTGCCCTTGGGGTCTAGGAAGGGTAAGGACAGACACATCTGAGAATGATATTCTAGGGTGGGGTCATTCTACTGGTCACAGGGGGTCAGGGGGCTGTGGAGTCTAATCTTTCTGTCTCCTTGTCTGGTGGAGGGAAGAGTAAAATGTTAGGCTGAAATCTCTGAGAATCACTGAGCTCTCATGTCTTATAGTGTGGTTGAGTGTCAGGTTTTTCTTGTTAAAACTCAGAAGTATGTCCTACATATAACCTATGACTTATGACAACCTTAGAAACTGCACTCAAATTCATTTAATCTTCCTGAAAGCTCTGGGATTCTAGAAATAATTCAGGGCCATCACCTTAATTGTAATAGTACTAATAAAGCCCAAAGAACCAATGCTAACATACATAGAAAAATGAGTGTAATTAAATTTTCTAAGTATAGCAAAATGCAGTGATCTTTAAATAAAGAGATTATGGATTATTTTAATTTTCCTATATTCAAATTTTCTACAATTCAGGTATAGATTTTATAATATAAAAATATTTTTTAAAAGTGTGGATAGGTGGAGATTTCTGGTTAAAGAGATGCTACATTTAAGAGTTTATGGGAATCGAGTATCTTGATAATTTGAAATCACTTCTTTGGTGAATCCATTTTATGAGCACCAAGGAGCCGCACAGCTCACTCATTACTGAATTTGAGGTCAGATGAGAAAACGGGTATATATATACATAATGCCTCATTTACCAAATCTTCAGTGAATGAAGCTTGATGGACAAAAGCCATCCAGGACTAGTGTTATTAGGAAGGAGGTCTGCATCTCCATGAAGCACCCTGGGAATGAGGATCACTTCCACTGGGAGGGAATCTAGGCCCCCACAACATCCAGATTCTTCCTGGGTCATGCCTACTTCTGCTACAAAGGCTGTGAAAGCAAAATGCCATGATAATCTCACGGAAGGAGTAGATGTAGCTTCTGGAGGAGTTTGGCCTTAAGTAGCTCAAAAGGACTGAGAGGTGGACACAGAACCAGAAAATCAGAGCCATCTGAGAGACCCTTAACTCTGCTCTTTCAGCAACCGTGACCTTGGTCCCAAATAGGATTTCTTCCAGAGGGGAACAAGATAACTGGTAGGCTCAGGGGATCTGTGGGCCACACAAACAGGGCAGAACCTGCACCCCACAGTCGCCTGCCTGTGGAGTCGGGCCACCCTTCCCCTTCTCATTCTCTGGTACCCCACCTATTCAACACCACCCTTCTAGGGCAAAGCCAAATGCTAGTGGGGGGCCCCTGGAGCCAGGCCCTGCCTCATCTGGCCATCTGTTACAGAGTGGGCGAGGCACCCAATGGGCCAGTTGTTCTCACCTGGCAGCTGCTGTTCCCTTCCCCAGGGCAGGCCAGCTTTCCCTACACACGCACAGCCGCCCCACCTCCCTGCTGTCACCTCACCAGTTCCCTCACCTGGAGAGTCCTCATCCACGAATTTTGCTAACCACACCCGAGGCCTCTGCCCTAGCCTCCCCAGCTCCACTCCTCTCCCATGGGAACACCTACGGAGCACCTGGTGTGTCTGACCTGCTCTCACAGCCTCAGGTCATCCACGTGACTGAACACACTGGCCTCCCAGTGGTCACTACGGTTTTATGTGTCCCTCCACCGACCACATGGGCAGCTCCTGGCAGCCCCCAGGGCAGAGGAGGGGAACCGCACAGTCTGCACAGTGAGGGGGACCAGAGGCCATGCAGGGACAAGGCTGAGCCCGAGGTCTGAAATCACAGCCTCACTTGGGCGGGTGGGAGAAGTTTCCTTGTTCAGGCCTGTGGGTCTTAAGTCATTAAGATATGGAAAAAACACCAAGCCAGATTAGCCCGGGGGTATGATCAGGGGCCTCAAACAGGATACTTCCCGAATAACCCTCGAAGAGGGGCTGAGGTTTCAGCCAGGCTACAGCCACACTCGCACATAGAAAATGAAAAGGGCTGTCATTATTCACACACAGCAAGCTGTTTCTCTCCCTGCAACATTCGTCAAGGGCTACTTTTCGAGTGAGGTTTCTGTGCTTCCAAAGACCAGTGGGGTGTCTGGAACTGGGGAGTTGGGGGCTTAGGAAGACCCCTTCCCCTCCCCACTACTTGCAGTGCCTGCCCCCCGACCTCCGGGGAGAGGGCAAAGGAAGTCCCTACTTTCGGACCCCAGTCCAGGGAGTGGAGAAGTGGAAAAGATGGAAATGTCAACTCATTACTTCATATCTTTCTTCAGCAAATTGCTAATAAAATCCTTGGCATCATCAGAGATCTCATCGAACGCTTCATCATCGAAGTCCCAGGTGGCTGAGGTAACGTTGGCTAGGGTTTCATTATCGTTGTCACCCATGAAGGGGGAAAGTCCACTAACCCTGGAAGAGAAGAGCGGGGCAGCAGGTGAATGGGCGTGGGTGTTGGCAAGGAGGGCAAGGTGGGATGATTCCCCCAAGCGAGTGTCACTGAAGTCAAGAGTGAGGGCCCACAAAGCCATGCGCCCACAATACCCTTGTGCCTGCCTCTCCTCCTGCCAGAGAAAAGGAGAGAGAGTGTGGCTCCCCAGGCTTTTGTGCCCTGACTCTCCTCAGGGCTCACTGCACTTTTGGGGTGTCAATGCCTCTTGTCACCACCTGAGGGGAAGGAATTTACTTCAGTTTACTGTTTTGTCAGGACACAGCAGGGCACCTCCTCCCTGTCCTCTGTTCTTGCCGAAAGCCCAGAACCTTCGCCAAGGTTCCTGGGTAGAAGAGTCCCTTCCTCTCGGTGCTGGTGCCACCCTCACCAGGAACGAGTCACACGGTACAGCACTCATCATGCACCGGGCTGCCCCTGCTCCCTTCTACCTCTCATCTTCCTCCCTGTCAGCAGCAGTGACAGGGCCCAGCACACCCGGGGTGCTTAGCAAGCACGGACGAACGGCAGACTTCGAATCGGCAACATGGGTTTGGTGATCCGTCTCTACCAGTGAGCCTGACGCACTCAGGCCAAACCACAAAGCTTCCCTAAGAGATACTGAGGCTGAGGAAATAGCACAGATCTGTTCATTTTCTGGGTGATCTGGGACAATTTCCTCATCTCTCCGTGCCATGTTCTCCTCCTCCATGTAATGGAGAACCCATCACTTAACACTGCAGTGGTCACCACTTTTATTTATTCTCCTTCTCCTCTTCCTCCATCTCCTCCATCAACAGCACCATGGCGGCAAACATTTACCATGTGCCAGGCACTGGGTGAACAGCTTAAAGTAGACGAACTCACTCAATCCTAATACCACCCCTCTCCCAGGTAACTCACTGCTTTAACAGACGAGGAAACGGGCACAGAGTGGGGTTAAGTAACTCACCCAAGTATTCGATCAGTGAGATCTGAACCCAGGCATCTGTCTCTAGAGCCTAGATCTTAACTGCTCCTTTAATTGGTATTTCTATGCCGATGAAACAATCCTGGCGTACAGCTCTGGCAAGAGGCCTGGTCCATAGGAAGGAGCTCTGCTCATGACTGCAGATATTACACAGTTCTTCCCCACTGCCTCACCAATCTGTGACCTCGGGAACGACACATTTACCAGTAACAAATGAAATATGTCAGGCCAAGTATCTCAAAGCCAAATAGGACAGATTTACGGTTTACCGGCCTAATCTCTCACTTCCGTTGTACCTCATCTTCATACCAACCTTCCCCCTGCCATTCACCCTGACATGGGTGGGTCAGGCCTACGCAGGTGCACAGGGCCCCACCCTTAGAAGGTCTCACTCTTGGTTTAATGATCTGCTGCTGTCATATGAAAGAGTAACATTTGAACAAGTCACTCCACCATTTCATTTTGCATGGGGCCCCACAAATTATGTAGCTGGTCCTGCCCTGACCTCACTTGAGTCCCATGAGATGGATATAGGGCCTTCTTGCCATCAACCTTCCAGATGAAGCCTTCACTAATGTCCCTTTCCCCCAGATCCTTAAGAACTCATTATCGTAAACAGTAGCGCAAATCCTCCTGGAGGCGTCTCTATGTCCAAACGGTCTCAGCTTAAGAAATACAACAGCGCCTGCAAACTCAGTTTTGTAAAACAAAACCCGCTGAAATATTGTGAGACAAGCTTGCCACCGAAGGAACCCTTGGACGATACCTTTTGTAAAAAGAAGAAAGCTTTTGCAACGTGAGTTATCTCACCCTAGTCAATATATTTGTATTTTAGAATAACAGAGTTTTACAGATGGCATTGTCTTCAAGCAAACATCCATTTCTGTTCTGTTTGAAGAAGGCAAGGGGCTCATTATACATGACAAGGAAGGTAGTCTGCATGACTATAGGCCATTCTGCCCTGCTTACACACACACACACACACACACACACACACACACACACACACATATTCTTTGGGCCTTAGTTTCCCCTTTTCCACCAAGGTGCTGGGTTAGAATTCCTAGGGGCTTCCAGCTCTCCCCATCTCTGCGATTCAGTGTGACCCCAGCCAGCCCCATCTAGAAACAGCCTGGTTCTTGCTAGTCCACTAGGTGCCTCCTTCCGTCTTTACATTTTCCATTTGAAACAAAGAGGGGGAAAGTCCTGCAGCATTCCAAAGACTGCCAGGAGAGCAGACAACCCTGCTGTGGAATGCTGCACCAGGCCCCTTCTGTAAACCTCTTTTCCTAATTAGGGACTGTAATCCTGCAAAGATAGGGCTTAATCTCTGTAAAGTTCACAGCTGGGGAGAGTGTCCTCGCCTCTGGCACTCCTCCTTTCTGGCAGCCCATCCATCTGAAATACCCCCAGCCCTGGCTGGCTCCTTGCCTGCCGAGCTCCCACAGAATTCCTGTTAAAGAGTACTTCTCTAAAATAAAACTTGCCATATATGCAGAGCATGATGACAAAGAGAGTGTTGGAATTTCAGTGATGTTTCCTGGTGGTGGGATTTGGCAGGATTTTTTTAAAAATTGTTCTTATCTGGGCTTTTTATTGCCAAAATTTGCATAAGGATCACATACGGTTGGGTTGATCTACCCAATCAATAAACATAATAACATTAACATTAAAAACACAACTACCCACCCCTCTTCCTAGTTTTATCTCATTTTTTTAATTGAAGGGGATCAGCGTATGTCACTCTGAAATATGCCACTTTGGTATAAAGAATGTTTTGAGCTGAAGGCAATTAGCTCTTTGCCCTCCCTTTCAATCTAAAAGCAGGACATACATTTCTCTTTATTAAGGTAACATAAATTTTCATTTGTAAATATGTTCTCTCCCTTCCCAGAAAGACGAGACTCATCTTCATAACAGACCTTGCTAAACAACCCTTACTTACTACACATTTCCTAGTCACCTTCTCACAACTTTCTTCCTCCAGAAGCACCAAACCTCTTTTCCTTTGTCTAGTTATTTCTCTACAATTACTTGCTTGCTCTCTTTAAAATAGTATGTAAGCTCCCAATTCTAAACACCTTCTTGCATCATTTCTTTGTGAACTCCCATGCATATATACATAATTAAATCTGTTTTTTTTTTCTTGTTAATCTGCCTTCTGTCAGTTTGATTTGCAGGCCTCCAAGAAAAGAACCTAAGAGGGTGGAGGAAAGTTTTTTCTTCCTCCCCAACATAAACAACAGATTTATCTGTTTTATTTTATTTTATTCTATTCTAATCCATTTATTTATTTATTTGTTTATTTTTTACAAAACTGTAATCACTATGGGCAAACTTTTGGGTGTTCCACTTTTTTGTCACTTGACATTGTCTCTCACAAGTGTATACAAAGTCTTCACATTCAATTTTACTGGTCGCTGAGGAGTCACAGAAGTCATGACGG
>RCUC01083999.1:0-57505 GCA_003697995.1 Taxidea taxus jeffersonii
TTTTTTTTTTTTTTTGCTCCAATGAGTAAAATCATACGGTATTTCTTTTTCATTTATTCCACTGAGTGAAATAACCTCTAGGTCCACCCATGTTGTTGCAAACGGCAGGATTTCCTTTTTTCTTATGACTAATATCCCATTATGTGCATATACACACCACATCTTCATCCGTCCATCTACGACGGCCACTTAGGTTGCTTCCGTGTTACATTGTTACACTGTAGATAATGTTACAATACACAATGGTGCTGCTTTTCTCATTCTGAATTAGCTTTCATTTTCCTTCAGTGAATACTCCAAAGCAAGCATAACTGTTGAACCGTATGGTATTCTCATTTCTAGCTGAGGACCCTCCATACTGTTTCCCGCAGTGGCTGCACCAGTCTGCATTCCCACCAGCTGGGCATGAGCGGACCACATCCTCGCCAACACCTATGATTTCTTGTGTTAATTTCAGCCATTCTGACAGGTGTGAGGTGGTATCTCGAGGTGGTTTTGACCTGCATTTCCCTGATGAGTGATGTGCAGCATCTTTTTATGTGTCTGGGAGCATCTGTAGGTCTTCTTCAGAAAAGTGTCTACTCAGGTTTTCTGCCCATTTTTTTTTTCAAATCAAATTTTTTTGGTGTTGCATTCCCATTCAGGAGACGGCCTTTTCATTTTGTTGATAGTTTCCTTCACTGTGTGAAAGCTTTTTAGTTTGATGAAGTCCCAATTCTTTGTGTCTTTCTCGCCCTTGCTTTGTCAGAGTATAGTTTAAGATCTTTTGGGGTCTTTTGGGGCTCCAGAGTTTAGGGTCACTTACTCTCATTCTGTGAAAAATGCTATTGACATATCAACAGGGATTGCATTAAATCTGCAGATTGCTTTGCGTAGGATGGACATTTTAACAATATTATTTCTTCAAGTCCATGAGCTTGGAATATCTTTCCACTCATTTGCATCACCTTCGTTTCTTCCACCAATGTCTTCTGAGTACAGGGCTTTCACCTCCTTGGTTTAATATTTCCCTAGGTATAAAATACTTCATTTTAATACCTAATTTATCAGTAACACTTTCAGCTAATGCTTTGTGTCTTAAGTAAGACCTTATCTCAAGGTCAAAGTAGTTAATCTTTACTCCCCCCCCACAACCCCCAGTTTGAAAATTGTGTGTCACATGTAAGCCATTAACTTTCTCTGGCATGAGAAGAGAGTTAATTTTCATCCTTTCCCACACAGATAACCAATTATTCCAGCTCTAATTATCAAATTAACTTTCCCCAATGTGACAAGCCACCTCTTACACCAAAGTTCAGTCCCTATGTGTCTTTTCCGGGCAATCTGCTCCATCCCATTGGGAAATGCGTACATCCTTTAGCTAATACCAAGCGCTTTTAATGAAACTGGCTTCATGTGATCGAATCCCAGCATCTGCCAGGACAAGTGCCCACCACCCTGCCCTTTCTTTTCCAAAACACCCTAAGCCTTTGCTACCTTTTACCTTATACTTTCTTAAACGAGTTCCAGAAAGCCTGGTGGGATTTTGACTGGAGTGCTTTTCATCTGTAGGTCTATCTGGGCACAGATGACATCTTTCTATTGTCTTCCTAGCCATTAACATGTCTCTCTCCCTGTTTACTGAGGTATTAGTTATCGTCCCTTGATAACACTCTATAGAGTTTTATCTTTTTTTTTTTTTATTAAGTTTTTATTTATTTTTTTAAGATTTTTTATTTATTTATTTGATAGACAGAGATCACACAAGCAGGCAGAGAGGCAGGCAGAGAGGGGAGGGGAGAAGCAGGCTCCCTGCCAAGCAGAGAGCCCGATGTGGGACTCGATCCCAGGACGCTGGGATCATGACCTGAGCCGAAGGCAGCGGCTTAACCCACTGAGCCACCCAGGGGTCCCTAGAGTTTTATCTTAAAGAGCCCTTCAACATGTATTGTTAATCTCCCAGGTGCCTGGGGTCAGTACCACCGTGAAAGGTGTCTTCTGGTTTTCTAGTTATTACAACTCTAAGGAATGTCCCTGGCTTCTCCGAGTTAATGGCCTATCTAGCTGCTTAACCACACCCTTTATTTTTAGTTCTCTGTCTAGATTTGTTTGGATTTTCTCTAAGAACCAACACCTAACATGCAAATATTGAGTGTTTCCTCCTTTCTCCTTCTTAGGACTTTCTGTTTTGACTTACTCTATTGAACACAGGATCTCCAACTCAATTTCGAACACAAGCAGGGGACAGTAAGCAGCATTTTGTTTCTGACTTTAGGGGCGCCTGGGTGGCTCAGTGGGTTAAAGCCTCTGCCTTCGGCTCGGGTCATGATCCCAGGGTCCTGGGATCGGGCCCCACATCGGGCTCTCTGCTCGGCAGGGAGCCTGCTTCCTCCTCTGTCTCTCCCTCTGCCTGTCAGATAAATAAATAAAATATTTTTTAAAAAAAGGAATGAATTTCCTCTTTTTGGAAGATGCTTGGTTTTCATTTGTTTGTTTGGTTTTGCATAGAAACTACCAGCTTACAGAAATTCCTCTGTAGTTCTCATTTATTAGGAGTTCTTATCATGAGTGGATGTTAAATTCTATTAAATACTTAACCTGAAGCTGCTGGGCTAGTGAGAACAGTTTTCTCTTTTTAATCTGTTCATGTAATAAATTAACAGATTACATTTACATAAGTTACATTTACCGATTATCATGCTAAGCCATCATTACATACTAAGAGAGAACTTACAAGTAAAGTCGTGGTGTAGATATTTATATTGTAAAATACTTCTTTTCACCTGTTTTATGTTTCATGTTAAAAAAAAAAAAGAAGACTGGCTGCCAGGTAAGGTGGAAAACAACAGGACAAATGGTCTTTCTCATCCACAATCCTCTAGCTGCCATGTTTGAATTATGCCCTTTCAGTTTCTCTACTTCTACCAGAAAAAGGAGCTCCTAGGCAGATGCTAACTTAGCGTGACAGGGTGTAGAACAGAGCTAGAAGATTCGGTATCTATGTGACAAAAAGCAGTTCTTGGTGTTAAATGTTGACACCTTCAACTCGATGGAATCTGAGATTACAATTCATCATCGTCAGACCAGTCACAGATTGATATGAGAACAGCAGCAGGACCTGCATAAAATTAGTAAAGTAGAAAACAAAAGGACCAAAAGTCAAAATGAACTACCGGAAAGGACAGAGAAAAAGAAATACAAGAGGAACGTTACGGTTTTCCATTTTATTTAATCAAAGACTGGTGGGTAAACATAAATACAGCACAATTACTTCAAATCATTCTTCACACCGTGTACACACAGACCGGTGAGCGTAATCCGAAAGAAACCCGCAGTCGGCAGTGAAATGCACACAGCTTTTCCTTCCCTCGCTCAAAAAAAATTAAAAACACACAAACTTAGAATCTCATCAGCACACACTCTCTTGTGACAAATGATTCAGACATAAATAGTGGGTGCAAAGAAACTATATGCTAACGTATGTAGAACTTTTGTTAATGAAAACCCAGAAGCAGCCGTAAGGATGAAGATACATTCTGTGACTGGTAACTAGCCGGGCCCCGAGGGGCGCCATCAACAGGGATCGAGCTGCAGAGAAAAGCTATGGACACACACAATGGAAAATAAACTGCAAGATCAACGCATGCGTGTTTAATACTGGAAAAATCACGGCCCTCCAAAATTTCTCCACGTTTGTTATAAAAGCCCTCTGCACTCAACTAAAATTAAAATGATCTTAAAAGGATAATACTTGTAAAGTTAAGTCTTTTCAGCCACAGAAACTGCAATGGAAATAAATGTTCAGAGTCATTTTCAAAACAAAAACAAAAATCTATTCTTCTGATGACATGCATGATTAAAAGGTCTATGCAAGTACATTGCTCTACATTCCCAATGACTAGGAAAAAAAACCTCAAGTCAATTTTTAGTTTGCAGATGGTCAAAGGATTTTGTATTCCAGCAGGAGTTCAAATCTTCTGGATCTTTTCACCAACAACTACTGGATTTTCTTTTCTGATTTTCTCAGCAGCATCAGCTTTGTAATTGTAAGAGCAACTGTGCACATCGGAGTAACGGTGTACACCACAGTAGACGTTTCCGCACCGGCATCCAAACCCTGAAAATGGATCGGTACACGCGTGAGTTGCATGGAAGTTCTAACTGGTAAGCTCCTGAGTATATCAATGTTAAAATCTACCATGCATTTAGGGCAGCCATCTAAAGAACCATTCCAGACAGTTCCAGGACCTCGTAACATTGTCAGAACTCACTAGTTGATAGCTTTGTTTCTTATTCCTTATCTACAAACAGTCTGTCGCACAGCAGAGCCTCGCTGCTTCTCTGAGCTCAGCCTCCTCACTGCGACGTGGCCACAATTACACTTCCTGCCAAAATCAGGACTGCTACATGGGACGGGAGATATTTCTCAAATCACATTCTAAATGCGAAAATAAGCAAACACACTGTCAGAAGGCAACCTCAAAATTTAAGAAAGGTCTAACGACTTCTGGCAGAACTGTTAAGGGAGAGCACAGCATCGACCCCGGCTTCCCGGGCGGACTCCCAGCGCAGAGGCCACTGGGCTCCTGCGAGCCGGGTAAGAACAGGCTCTGGAGCCTGGCGTCTCCGCGCGAAGCCGCTTCCTAATGCAGGCGAATTGCTTAGCTTCTCTGAGCCTCAGTTTCTGCAGCTGTAATTCTGGAATAATAAGTTACTGTACGGATTAAATGATGAATGTGTTCAGTGCTTAACATTTAGTAAACATGTAATAAGTGCTATTTATTTTAGGGAAATGCCCAAACAGTTGAAGCTAAAAGGGGAAAGGGGGGGGGAGAGAGAGAGAGAGAGAGAGAGAGAGAGAGGATAGTCCTTATCAAACTAGCCCTGCTTCTCATAACTCAGGTTTTAGGATAGGAACGAACCGTTGGAAATGGAGCAGAGGAATCAGTATTCCGTACGCTGACATCTGATGGAGGCATCCTCTACCACATTCTGTTCTTGCTTCAGGGACATCTCCTGTCACTTCATGCTAGGGAGTGGAAAATGAAGCCGACCGCGACAGCAGGCCTACAGGCCGGACGAGATGGGACTTCCTGAGTCTCAGCCTCCCAATCATGAAGTCAGAGTTCCTGAGCTGTCCTAAGACTATACCGGATACTAAATATGTGTATTTTAAAATACCTGACTTGTTCACGCTTGTATTCTTTAAATAAACCCATCGGCCAAAGTATGGGCCAGTCTTCAATGCCTTTGATACCAGACCGTACTCCGCATTCCACTCTCTCTACAACCTGTTCCTTGGCCGGAGAAACCTTCCTGAGATCCTGAAAATCTCATCTACTCTTCTCAGCTCCAAAGTCAAATTCTTGGGGAGTACTCTGCACACGCCGGGCACACAGCAAATAATAAATGGAAATCCTTTCCAGCTGCGCCCGCCCCGCTGTGGGGCACAGCCCAGGGCAGCAGCCTCCCCTCTTCCCAGGCCGTGTGCTAGGGTCACCCTCCCCGGCTGGGGCCCCCCAACGTGCCCTGTCCCTTCCTTTCTCCAACCCTTGGTTCAAGCTAGTCGTTCTGCCTCAAATGACCCTGCTTCCGTCTGTTGGAAGTCCTACTCAGCTGAAACACGCTGCCTCCATGACACTCTCCAAGAAGGGCCTCTCCTCCCCTTCTGCCACGTGACTCGGGACACCTGTCCCTGAACTGCCGAAGTGATCCACCGACCGCACTCAATCTGCTTCGCCTGCCAAAGACCCCACTAATGCTTCCAATATGTTTTCTTCCTCTCCCCGTAGCGGTACCGTCTCACGGCTGTGTTGCAGCCACACCGCCATGCGGGGCTGACGCCTCATAAGGCCTGACACTCGGGGCCCTCACCAGCGCCGCCAGCGCCACCGCCAGCCGCTGTGCACTGAGAAAGCGCCCCCCGCCACTGCCCTCGCTCCCCAACTCTAGCTCCACCACGCGGGAGCAGCGCCTTCCAGCGCCCAGCACCATGACCCGGCCTAAGGCTCGCAAATCTGGGGCTATGAATTTTTAAAAGAAAATCTATTCATTTTACTTTCAGGTATATAGTTAAAAGCTACTTTACTTAAGAAAATTCAGAAGCTGAAGTGTAGTCAGTATTAACTCTCATGGGAACAAAAATGATCTCCACTGAAGCCAGGAACAGTAAGCCATGTGTTATTTTGAAATACAATCTTAAGTTTAAACCATTGGATTTAGGTCCTTACCAGTAAGTCCCACTTTCTTCCTGCACATGAAACAGCGATTCTTTTTTTGTTTTGGTTTTTCAAGAGACTTGCTTTGCTCTTCAGACGGCTGCTGTGCCGTATCTGATACCGAAGCTGACAAAAACAGGAAGGTGGTAAAATGTAATTATTCAGGAAGATTTTAATACTGGTGGTGGCTGTCCCCCCACCCACCCTCAGTGATCTGTGACTGTGAGGGTAACTGCGGAATCGGTTAGCATGGAAAGATGCTTACATTAAGTTACAAGGTAGAACACACAATACTACACCCTTTTCATTCAATGATGTACCTACGTTACATATCTGGGGACGCACACGTGCACGCGCGCGCGCGCACACACACACACACACAGAGGAAATCTAGAATACATACTGGTATGCTAACAGTGACTCTAGAGGTCTAGTGCTGTATTCCCCCTTTCTTCTAGTAATTATGTACTTGACCCCCACGCAAGTACTCGTTGGGTATTCTAAGGGAGTGTGTAAGAAAATGGCCACGTGCCAACTTTGAAATCTTGCTGGGGTCAGAACTATGTCGATTTCTCAGAGAACAAGGACAAAAAGGGCTGCAAACCAAGAGTAGGTGGAATGCTACGTTTAAAATTCTCAGAACGTTTCACATAAAACCTTGAATATGTTAGGAAGATCATTTTATTGCAATGTCTTAACTCGGATAATAAATTGATGCATGTCAGTAGCAAAGTCAAGGCCGACTGTACCGAGATTCAGTCAAATCGGCCTACATCCGAACCGATGCGAGCCCTCCTGTCCCTGACGCTGTCACCGGAGTCAAGAGTCTGTCATGTGACCCAGCACGCACACATGACACCTCGCTCTAAAGCAGGGACTACCACAGCCAAGTTCTCCCCCTCTCGGAGTTTCTCTCCATCTGGGCCTGGAGAACTCTTGCTCAACCACTGTAGAGCCGGCCCTCTCTCGCCCCATCTACAGCCCCTCCAAAGCACACGAAGGCGTCTCACTGCCGGGCTCCTGTCAACAGCCTTTCGGTGCGGAATGCTTTCCCACGCCCCTCCTGTCCCACTCCTTCCCTGGCCTACTCGAGTCGGTCTTTCTTGTTCAAGCTCACACCATCAACTCTTGCTCCATCCTCCACCCACCCGCTTCGAACAGGAACCTCCCCACGCACTCACGACTGTACCGGCCTCCTGGTCTTCACCCGGCTGAGCAGTGAGCTCCTCCAGGGCAGGCGCATGTCCTCTCCCCTCCTACAGCGCCTGTCCTAGCACCCCTGACCACAGGGCCGGCGCGCCACAAAAGCCGCTCAGCTGCCCTCCTTCAGCGCTCACCCACTGTGGCGGGGTGTAGTCACGTGCCCCACCGAAGCCGGCGGGGCCTGACTTCCCATGCGAATCTCCAGCACCCGCCACCGTGAACTACACACAGCCACGCTCAAGCATCTGGTGGAATGGATTCCAACCTGCTCCTGTTAACTGCACTCGCTCCCATCGGAGCAGACTATGACAGAGAGAAAACACCACGAACTACCAAGCTAACACACACGAACGGACAACTCCGTATGACTCATCACTCCACCTAGAAATTCTGAAACCGGAACGGAGCCCGCTGTGCTAATACACATTTTATAAACACTTTAAACAGATTATGGACACATAAAACCTTTTATTATTAGTAAGTATCAGAATGAGAACTCCATGATGGCAGGGGCTCAATGTCTAGCTTACTTGGGTTATCCACAGCCCCCAGCACAGTGTCAAATAACATTCTGCCAGGTATAAGGGGCTCAAACATAGTGTAACTTGCCATCAGAGAAGAATCTATTGTCTTCGAAATCTGTAAGCCGTAACAGCTAACTTGTTCTCCCAAGAAACTGTGATATTCATATAAGCTTATATGAACGATATTTAAACAGCAACAACAGCACTACTCCCAGAAAACTCTGTCTTAACAAAACCGGGTGAATTACTGAGGCACAAACTTTGGAATCCGGAAAGGGACGAGACTGAAAATACGCTTCCCTGCCACACACATACGCGCACACTCCCGCATACACAAGTCTCAGCCTTAATGGTCCCTCCACAGGAGGCGCGCAGCCTGTAAAGGTAAGGACCCACAGGCAGCCCGAGAGCTTGCAAGCGAGGGCTGCGAGCGAGGGCTAGCATCGGAGGCTGATCATCGTCCTCTAATGCTCCCATGAGACTAAGGTGACCTTCGCTTGCCTCAGCCTACTGACTGCCAGCCTGAATTTAAACATTCACCAAATCAGTTCATGGGCAAGATGATCCAGAATTGTGTAAATGCCTAGGATTCCCAGAAATTACCCATTTCCTTATATATGGGATTTAAGAAAAAAGCATGCCTTCCCAACTCTTAATTATGCAAAAGGAAACAATTCCATCTTTTAAAAGGGCCATAAACATATTTAACCTGAAGCCAAAATAAGAAGTGTCCTCACGGGGCACCTGGGTGGCTCAGTGGGTTAAAGCCTCTGCCTCTGGCTCAGGTCATGATCTCAGGGTCCTGGGATGGAGCCCCATATCAGACTCTCTCTGCTCGGCAGGGAGCCTGCTTCCCCCTCACCCCCTCTGCCTGCTGCTCTGCCTACTTGTGATCTGTCTCTCTCTCTCCCTCTCTCTCTCTCTGTCAAATAAATAAATAAATAAATCTTAAAAAAAAAAAAAAAAAAAGAAGTGTCCTCAGAGCTAGGCAGTTTCTCACAGTGTGCTAGGAGAACTGGACACAAGGTCAGCAGCTTGTTAATGCTGAGAACAGGCGCTTTCTATCTGCTGGTCCTCAAGGTCTGTTTGGGAGGCCTAGGCATGAAGGCTGGGAAGTAAACTTAATTTTTTATGGGAATCCCAACTAGCCAAAGTCTATTAGCCAGCAATTTTAAGATACTTCACAAACCCTCTGCTCTAGGGGCTGCTAAAAAAAAAGACACAGATGTAACAGTAAGCACATAAAGTACTCAGCATTAACTCTGTTTGGAAGCACATTAATACACAGGATGAATACCAACAGGCAACCCAGGAGGCATCGGCAGCAGACACAGTCCCCGTGTAATGTAATGCAATGCGCACGTCTTTCTCACACAGCAGGACCGCCCCCCCACAACCCCCTCGGGGGTCAGACGAAGCTCAGTGCTTGGGGGCTTCTGCTCACCACTTACACCCACTGCAGACACCGCACAGCCCTCCAGCAGACACTGAACGAACATGCCCTCGTCCAACGACCCACTTCGAGAACATTCATCTTCCTTCTCCGTACCTCATCTTATGCAACATGGGGTTGGACCAAATGATCTTTGAGTTACTCCTAGCTCAAGAATTCTTTACGGAATGAGAACGTTTTAAATATTCAAGGGAAAGTAAGGCTTATAGTACAGCAGGGTCTAAAAGAATAGACCAAGCCACAGATTTAATGTTATATTTTAATAGCCACTGTGTTAAAAAGTATAAAAGGGCAAAGTTAATATACATTACCAGTTAAAATGTAATCAGTATTTAAAGTATTAGTGAGATACCTCTCATCTTTTTGATACTCAGTGTTTGAAACCTACATATACGTAGCACAACTCACAACTCCGAACAGACACGCACTGCGCTAACTTCAGCCCAGCCACATGTGAAGTGCTCAAGGGCTACCCAAGACCAGCGGCCACCTTTCTGGACAAAGCAGCTCTGTGCAGGAGAGCACTGCCTACCAGCAGCTATCTGGGTGCAAAGAAGCGTCACATTAATCTTCTTAAAACACAACTCCGTGTTATCTTAAAAACAAAAGCAGCCGGCCTTCACAAGGCTCTTTCCCCTATCGATTAGAACCCAGTACCTTAGGAATCTTCCATGACTTCCTTTAAACAACCTTCTCGGCTTCTGCTCCAACACAGCAACAGCCTTGCTGAACAGGCCCCTCCAGCAAGCGCGGCTGCCGCTGCCCCCGAGGGCACATGTGCCTGCTGTGTGCCCGCGGACAGCCCTCTTCACCGCACCTGCCTCCCGTGTACATGAACCACACGACCTGTGGCCTCTGTGCCTGGCTTCTTGTCCTCTGCGTGTTTTCCAAGTTCAGCCCTGCTGTGGCGGGTATCAGAGCTTTGATTCCTTTCCCGGCTGAGGAATGCTTCAGGGTACGGACAGCCCACATCTGTCCAGTCACCGGCCGGTGGCCATCCGGGTCGTTTCCATGCTTTGCTAACCATGAACAATGCAGCTGTGAACACTCCTACACACGTTTCTGCGTGGACACATGTTTTCAATCCCGTGGGAATTAGGAATGGAATTTCTGGGTCATAACGGTAACTCTCGGGCTTTCTAAATTCAACGTGTAACTGTCACACTGTTTACCAAAGTGGCTGCACCACTGCACGTCCCCAATGACCATGTATTAGGGTTCTCATTTCTCCATACCCTTCACACTTGACCACTGGCCTATCTGCATCTATTCAAATTCTCTGCCCTTTAATAAACTGGTCTATTATTGGATTATAACATTCTTTATATATTCCCATCAGATACATGATTCGCAAATATTTTTTCTCATTCTGTGGACCTTTACAGGGTCTTGATGGTGTCCCCTGAAGCAAACAGGTTCAACATGTCTGTTTCCCTCTGCTTGCTTGTGCTCCAGGTGCCGCACCTAAGGGAGCACCGCCTGAGCCAAGGTCAATAAGACTTACGCTTGTTTTTCTTTGAAACGTTTTACCGTTTTGGCTCATGTAGTCTAGTATTCTGGGCCAAACTTCTGTATAAGGTATGAGTAGACGTCCAGTGTTACTCTTTTAGCTATCCAGCACCATCTGCTGAAGGCTGCTCCTCCCCTACTGGATGCTGTTGGCACATGGATTGAAAACCAAGTGCCATGATTGCCGGGTACTTCTGGACGCCGGGCCTCCCCCCACGGTCTGCAGGAGCCCTCACGCCCACACCCGCAGCCTCAGGTACTGTGGCCTGTGGGCAGCTTTGCACCTAGGAGCTGTTAGTCTCCCTGCAGCTCCCATCTACTTTTTCCAGGACTGTTTGGTTCTTCTCACCCAGCCTATAGAACCAGAAGAAATCTTTGAGTTTAATTAACCCAGACAGCTTTCTCAAACTAGTCTAACAGGACTGTTTCTCTTGGACTGTTCTGAGCCATCAAGCTGTCCACTCAACTCTGTGTGAAGTCAGCATCCCTAAGAGCTGGAGCGCGGGGAATCCACTCGCTGCATCAACTCCGGCGGCAAGCCCCGCCCACCGCTCCAAGGGTAGCTCAGGGCTTTCGGCTCGCACACCGACCACGGGCGCACCGACCACGGGCTCAGCGTCTCACCCTGTGCCACTGCTGGGCACTGCGCAAGCCCCAGTTCCCTGAAGCCTCCTGTAACTGCCACGTCCCTGTGGTACTGTATGGACTAACAATATCCTTTGTGGTGCATTAAGCTCATTTCACTGACTTCTAGCACCCTGTAAGCTGGATGTGGCTGTTACCTCTCCTTTAAAAGTAAAATAATATGGCTCAGAGAAGTGGGGGTGTCAACCTATGAAAATAGAACCTCTGGGGCGCCTGGGGGCTCAGTCAGTGAAGCGCCTGCCTTTGGCTCAGGTCATGATCCTGGAGTCCTGGGATGGAGTCCTGTGTCGGGCTCCCTGCTCAGCGGGGAGCCTGCTTCTCCCTCTTCTCCTCACACATGCTATTGCTCTCCCTCAAATAAATAACATCTTTAAAAAACAAAAGAAAGAAAAAGAGAGGGAGGGAGGAAGAAAGAAAATAAAACCTCTGATCCAAATTCCATATCTTTTTACTAAGGTTCAGAATCTCAGGTACTGAGAGGTTAACCAAAGCGAAGTACAATGTGCAGTAAGGCAATCAAGTATGATGGTGTAAAGTGCACAAAACACTTTAAAAAATGTTTGTTTTTTTAAAGATTTTATTTATTTATTTGACAGACAGAGATCACAAGCAGGCAGAGAGGCAGGCAGAGAGAGGGTAAGGGAAGCAGGCTCCCCGCTGAGCAGAGAGCCCGATGAGGGGCTCAATCCCAGGATCCTGGGACCATGACCTGAGCCGAAGGCAGAGGCTTTAACCCACTGAGCCACCCAGGCGCCCCTAAAAAATGTTTTTAAAACCAGCTTTTGTGAACTGAAAATCTGATATTCCTAAGTGAGACTATGTGAGGTGTTGCTACTTGTTAAATTGAAAAGAATAACTACATGAGAGGCAGGCTGTAATATGCTACATTCTCATTCAAAGAGGAGAAAAATTCCTCAGAATTTTTCTGAGCTTACTCAGAAGCAGAATACCTACAGAGAGAGAAGCTGTTTCAAGGACACTCATCTGAAAGCTCCAAGAAAGAGTGTTAGTATATGTGCTGCCGAAGCGAGCACAAAGAAAGAGTGTTAGGAAGTGCTGGCTCCGGAGAGCACGGCTGCTACTCACGAGCCCTCTCCATCGGGATGATCTTCCCATCTAAATCGGTTTCCCTGAGGGACGCGAATGGAGTAATACAGAAGAAGGTAGACACCTGGCCAAGTCACCAAACAGACGACCCCACCCTGGCAACGGGGGGGCTGCACGTCCCAGTCTAGCGAGCATGACGACTGTCCAGGGAAAGATAACTGGCCCACAGTCAGGTGACTGGGTTCCAATTCCAGTGCAAAGGACCAGAGCACTGGAGTCCAAGAGTGCTTCCGTCAGTGTCTGTCCATTCATGAACAGATGGAAATAATACTCTCTGCATTCGTTTCTATCCAACAGGGAAATCACAAGTACATTTATGTTACGAGTGTACACACACGCACACACACACACACACTCACTCCCCAACACCCCCCAGCTACTCAGAACTGGCTTCATGTCCCTTCACTTTTATGAAAAACCTACATCAGTACCTGTTTTTGCTAACAGAAAGGTATCGGTCAAAGAGAATTTTCGCTTTTATAAAATGGTAATTGCTTCATTACACATTTTAGTTGACAAAACATCTCACCAAATGCTCTACTTTTGGATAGAAGGGAAACCTGTATGTGTTCACAATAAAAGAAGACATTCTTAATTCAACAGCATAAGCAAGGTGTTTTCAAAAACGAGGCTGTTAAGACATTTTATGCACTGAAAATGAGTCCTCTCAAACTCAGATGAAATTTATACCAGATTTGGGGCACCTGGGTGGCTCAGTGTGTTAAAGCCTCTGCCTTCAGCTCAGGTCATGATCCCAGGGTCCTGGGATCGAGTCCCGCATGGGACTCTCTGCTCAGCGGGAAGCCTACTTCTCCTCTCTCTCTTCTCTGCCTACTTGTGATCTCTGTCTGTCAAATAAATAAATAAATAAATAAATAAATAAAAAAGAAACTTATACCAGATTTTTCAAAGATTCTCCAATGCTAAAATAATGAATGCTAAGTTTTTAAGAGGTACTTGTTGTAAGCTAATACTGGTTTAACCTTAAGAGTCATTGAAATCATACATGAAAAAAGGAGTCTCTACATTTTGAAAACCCCTTAACGATAATACACCTTCAAGCCCACCTCCTGCACTCCTGTCCTCAGGGCTGGGCACAGAACCCTACCCTGCTCCCCATACACCACAAATGGTATAAAAGCACTTCACAGTCACAGAGGACCAACCTCTCTTCATCTGTCAGACTTGCACAGTAACTGCTACCGTATACTTAAGCAGCACACATTTTGTTTACAAGCAACAGTCAAAGCTTTGTTCTGTGAGACATATCTTCACGATTAGCAGCCTGTTTTCCTTACTTAGCTCCCTTCCCAAACTGCTAAGCAACCCTTGCTTCCAGAAACTCTCCGACATGGGCACCTGTGGGCTGAAATTAACCAGGGCCCAGAAGACTTCTTCCTTTGTGGACTTGTCCTCCAACCTGGTCCTCCTCACTTTAGCACCTCATTTTTCAACGTATCAAGGACTTCCGTATCGCAGACATAATACTCATCACACATCTGAATACCCCTTGTCTACCAACAGCCTCCAGTGGAGCTAATTCTCAAATGTGATCCCATCCAACCTGCTGTGTGCACATCCTGTCTGGCGACACCACCTTGAGCCCCTGCCTAAAGCAGCTGGCCACTGCTGCCATCACAAAACCGAGAGCTTTACCACCCTTCTCCTACTTCCCACAGCCCAGGGATAACTAAATCTTAGGGAATTTTCCACTTCTGCTCTTCCTAAAATTGTTCTTTTTAATGAAAATAAAATTCTCAGTTATAATATTTATTAATTTACAATAATACGCTGTACGGAAGAGAATACTGACGTTGGCCAGACAGTGTATGTTCTTGCTATAGCAAAATCTACAAACAGGCAAATTATACGAATCATCTCTTGGGCGTGAACGCCAAGCAAAGGGAACTAGCCAGCTCAGTCACAATCAAACTTCAGCAACCTTAGCTAAGATTACCAGATACATCGGTCACTACCACGTGAACACCGTGTCCAAGGGAAGGTCTCCCTGGCCCGGGTATGAGCCATCGTCTCCACACAAGCACGGGTTATCCACTCGCCACCTCTGCCCGCGAGAACGCCTTCCCAGATCGTTCTGACCCACGGGATGGGGACGGAGAGCGGGGGCAAGAATAAGGGTTCCTGGGCGGTGAGGGCGAGAAACTGAACACGCCGGCCGCCCTCGCAGCCCCACCCGGGGGGAGAGGGACGACCCCAGTCCAGTCAGTCTCTGACAACGCGAGTCCAAGCACGAGAGATGCCCCCTATGCTGCAGCCCTAGCTGCTCGCGGAGAAGTAAGATTTAGGTTAAAGTGGTACAAGTAACAGTAGAAGAGACAGCATGATACCACCATCCATGCACTCAGTCCTCCAAGCAAACACATTTACAGTCTGCTGCGTTTGCTTTGATGACACAACTATGTATCAGCAGGAAGCGGCTCCCAGCATTTCCGTCCGTTAAATCCTTGAAGATATGAAATATTCTGCTCACAAAGAAAATAAACCTAAAAACATTGAGGCAGGCCCCTTAAAGGAGTCTACGCTCCGAGGACAGCGCCTGGCCCGTAACCCTCACGTGCTGCGCGAACGACGGGAACGCGTTGGCCGCGTGCAAACCTTGCAGGTCTTCGGTTTCAGGCACTGCTTTGTCCACAGACGCACTGTCCGCGTGGGAAGGTGCTACAGATTCTGATAAAAGTGACCGATTTGATACCGGGCTAGAAAAGCAAAAACACGTAGATTTACAAAGTGATCTGCATGCAGGCACGGTAACTAGAGGGCCTACTAAGCACACGGTCAGCCGTCTAAGCACGCTGTTAGCAGCGCGGCGCGGCGGTCCTGGCGACTTCCGCCTTCACCAGCGCGCGGAGACCAGAGGCCACTGTGCACCGCAAGGTCCCGGCGTTAGCGACAGGAGCGGCAGCGGGTGGTCTCTGTGCCGGCTTCACCCCGTGGCCACCAGCGCGGCCGCGGCCGGCTCCCGAGCCCGGCTACGACACTGGGCAGGACGCGCGGGCGCAGCGGGCCGGGCATCTCCCGTCACCGACTGGGGAAAGGGCTGGAGCGGACACGTCCTCCTTGTTTCCTAACAGCAGAGGACGAGGGAGGCAAGTATTCCTATGTTTTCAGGCTTCTACACGGCAGGACTTCGCGGCGAGAGCGAAACGCGAGGGCGCGGCCCTCGCCGGGGAGCGCAGAGCTGGGCTGGGCTGGGCCTGCGCCACAGGCACGGCCCCCGCGGACAGCGGCCCCCGCGGACAGCGGCCCGGACGGAGCCGGCACCCGAGGTCAGGACTTCGGGGCGGGCCGTGTCACGAGGAAAAATAAAGGGAAGGCTGTCTCAAAAGAAACGGGAACTTTAAAGACACCTTCCCGGCTCCCTCCCAAAGTAAACACAGGAAGCCTCTTCGCCACCGAGTTAGGCCGGCCGACCCTCCAGAGACCTGCCCCCTCCTCCACGGCACCCACGACACAGAGCACACGCGCCGCCCGCCACCCGCTTCCCGCCCGCCACCCGGAGCCCGCACCTCACCTTGGCTGCGCAGACACACACGTGGAGTCCAGCGGGGACTGAGCGTCGGGGCCACCGCCGTCCGGGCACTGGCCGGGTAGAGACTCGGAGAGACTACTGGCGGAAGCTGCTGCGACAGAACCACACTGCGGATTAGGGACTCCGTGCTCCGGGCTTCCCAACACCCTGCCTAAAACAGAGAACGCCTATCCGCGAGACAGAGCAGACGAATCTTGTTTACGATACCTGTGATATGCTGCTTCGTTACTTTTACTTAAAAATTTTCAGTAATTTTCCAGTGGAAGAAAACGTACTTGAGACCAAGAAAGCAAGCACATAGGTAGTGTAGGTACTAATAAAGCAAGCTCGTGCTTCCCAGGACGGCGGGCCGCTCACGCCCCGGAAGCCGCACACATCTGGCAAGTACGAGGGCACAGACTATTTAAGACAAAATACGGAGCAGGTAAGGCAAACCCTAAGTTCAGAATTGAAATCTGTGCTCGGTACGTTAGGTTATTCTTTTCCCTGTTCTTCATAAGGCAGAAATGTAGATGGTGATTTAATTAAAAAACAATTTATATTCATTTGATTTTGGCCTTGAGAAAATTTGGAAAAATTGTGATTAAATGGTTCTAGCTTTTGGCTTGAACACGAAGCAACAAAGCGAAAGACCGCATGCAGAATTTTACATCAACTAGGCAACGGCCTTCACTGCTCCACCTCTGTGAAGCCCACTCAGAATCCTCCCGATCCTTCCAGTACAACCACGGACACAGAAGCCCACTTCCACAACCCGAGAAGAGCTTGCGGACACACAGAGCGCACCCCGAACTCCAGTGAGCCGGTGCGGAACACCCCTTACTCTCGGTGGCGCCGAGGCGCCTCTCCTTCCTTACAGTGTACAGTCCTCTCTCAAGTCAGCTGTGGCCACCTGTAACCACGCTTTCCTTCTACAACTATCTTGGCTTCAAAAGTCACCCAAGAGAAAACGACCAAGGTCCTCGTGAACCCTCCCTCCCTTACACCTGACTCATCGGATACCTACATATACTCGGAGCATGCCTGTGTTTTCCTAAGAGAACCGAGTTCTGTCAGACAGCAAGTAAGGCTGTGGAATGGATTTGTTCTGGTTATTTCCAATGGGCAAGGATACCAATGATAGTGAAGACACATAAGGAGGGAATGTGGTGATAGAAGCACAATGTGAGAGCAGGAAAAAGTATCCAGTGCATCGTGCCACCCAAATCTATGTCAGTGATGAATACTGCGGCTTTGACAGCATTACTTACCAGGTGGGCTTATTCTACCATTACTACTATTCTGTCTTTGAAGATGTTCTTTATAGCATACTGAACACATGCCATTTGTACGAGGGTTTCCATAAAATCCGCAGCCAGTGGAACAAAGCATAGGCACTTGGCTGTGATTAGTTTCTTGAGCCATGTTCCTCTGTTGCACACCTGAAATTTACACAGAATTAGTAAAGAACTCAGACACGCTGCAGCCACACATTATCCACATTTGCTTTATATGATTAAAAAGAAAACCTACATATAGTCCTGCCCTACATCATTCTATACACCTGTCTCAAGACCTAGAGCTAAGGTAGAGAGAAAAAATAATGACCAAAAGATAAACGCAAGAAGGTCTGCACTGGCTTAGACAATGTAAATGACTAGGGGTAAGTTAGTTCAGAAGACTCCACACCACCAGAATGTTAAGGAAGAGCCTTTAAGGCTAGTTCAGTTTGGACTCCTAATAATAAGAAATACGTTATACATTTTGCTCTGTGTTTTACTATTAACTACTAAGCATTAACACTTTTGCTCCAAGTTCACTGAGCATGCTTGTATAATTTATTGTTGAAAAAAGCCTTTGACAGAACACCAGTGCTGGTGAAGACAGGAAGAAACGGGCAGAATGGGGGGCAATGAGGAACTGGTCTAACTTTCTGGCAAGCAGCTCAGCAACTCACTGTGAGAGCGCTACAACCCTGCCCTCAGCACCAGTCACTCCCGGCCGCTCCACAGAACAGCTACACTAGAAGTGGAAGACAGATCCACACACACACACGGGACGTGCATCACAGCGCCATTTATAATGTCGCTTAATTTCAAATACTTGCTCAACACCAGGAGAGTGAATGTTTTTCAAAAGCTATGGGTCACCGAAACATTTTAGTAGACCTTTAGGCAGAGGAGAATGCTGGCAACAAATGAAAAGACACAACATGAAGTGAATGTATGAGGTGCTGTCAATTAGGACAAAAAGAGAATCCACAATCCTCAAGAAGGACGGGAAAGAATGTATCCAAAGATGGCAAAGTAAATGGCGCTGATTTGTACATTTTTTTAACTTTTAAAATCCTCTTAAATGAAGGTACAACTTGCTTAATTGGGAACGAAGTATTTATTTAAGATGAAAGAGCGGCCGTGACGCAGAGCGGCTGTCTGGAAACCGCACGCGGTGGTCCGTCCTCAATCCCAGCAGACGGAAGGGCCGCGCGAGCCGCTGAGCGAGGCATCCTTTGGTGAGAGTAACATGACAGAAGGTAACACCAGACTATTAAAAAAAACCCAAACCGGGACGTCTGGGTGGCTCAGTTGGTTAAGCAGCTGCCTTCGGCTCAGGTCATGATCCCAGCGTCCTGGGATCGAGTCCCACATCGGGCTCCTTGCTCAGCGGTGAGCCTGCTTCTCCCTCTGCCTCTGCCTGCCACTCTGTCTGCCTGTGCTCGCTCCTGCGCTCTCTCTCTATCTGACAAATAAATAAAATCTTTAAAAAAAAAACAAAAAACCCAAACCCTCCCAGATGAAATGAAGGCTACTCCAAAATGGGTGTATGCATATGTAAAGATGAGTCTATGCAAAGACCATAAGGGATAAGAACCACCAGAGGAGGACAAGGTTTGCCCTGAGTCAACCAACAACGAGGGAAAGCGCTCCCGGGTATCGCTGACAGTTTCTCTTCACCTGAACTGACTGCTGGGTCTGTGTATGTGTGTGTGTGTGTGTGTGTGTGTAACGCAAATTTCAGAACCAAGAACAAAAATGCATTTGACAGGATTACAAAACAAGGCAGATTTTGCATTTGCCTTTAAAAAGAACTATCCTAAAACTACAGAGAATATTTAAACCTTTAGCCTGGGAATATAATTTGGGATTTTGACAAACTTATTCTATGCTGGCAAATCGCTTCGGAACCCAGTCTTGGCTGCTCTGCTCTCTGCATGGGCTACTTCCCTAGTTCTATAAAAGTACATGCCAAATGAAACAAAGTAACAAAGATGGGCTAGAAAACCTAATGGGAAACATCCCGTGGGGATCTGTGGCCTCTGCTCCCGGGGAAGCAGGGTGGGCAGCGTGTTTGGTGCTGTCAGGGTAAGCGCTCTGGGTCATGCATGTAGCTAGTAAGTGATGGAGCTCGACTCAATCAGCCAGTCTGGCTCTAAGCTCCTGTTCTGAATCAGTGTTTCCCAAAATGTGCTTCCGTGGACCCCCAGGGAGGTCAGAACTGTTTCCACACTATGGCTAATGGCTACTGGCCCCTTTCCACCATGCTGCCATGTGCACTCGTGGTCACACGCCAGGAGCCCTATCAAGGCACCAGATCAGGAGAACGGCCCCAGTACTAGCTGTCTCCCCCCGCACGACATTCTCACAGCAACACAACCAGCTTTATTAAATCTGGAGCCTGAACACATGTCTTGGTAGTATTTTAGGTGACTCTGGAAGTCTGCAGAGAGCTCCTGCTGCGTACACAAGTGTGAAGACAAAATGAGCAGACACACTTGCCCAGCTGCTCAAGCTGCAGGCTGCCCCAGTCACTTCTTTCATGGCAGAGGTTTCTTATTTCAAGGAACTGGCAAAGTCTGGTTGTTTAGACTTCTGTACAGAGCAGACATCTTCTCAAAAATGAACAAAGTGAGCATGTCACTTTAAGAAAAATAACACTATTTATTGCCAAGGACCACACTGAAGCAATAAATAAATAAATAAAGCTTGCAAGTATCTCCAATTTTTAGAGTTTCTGGTAAGATCAGTAACGATATTAATGACATGTGTGTGGCTGGTTCTGCCAGAGAACCAATATTTTCCAGTGACCAATGTATGACGGCACAGAGTGATTCATCAACAAAGGATCCATTCAAAGTGAAAGACCAGCGAATTTTAAAGTAATGGGACAAAAGTTTCACATACAATTTGAGATCCTAGACTGCAATAACCCTTTAAGAACCTACAAACTGCCAAGCACAACAGGCGTGTTATCTGAAAAGGCTGTTACAGCACTCCGTCTCTTTCTGCTGACCCATCTATGTGACGCCAGCTTTTCTTCTGTAACAGGTTCAATGCAGAGCCAACTGCGAGAATCATGCCGTTCGCAAAATGTCCAACAATGCAACTTTTCTCACTAAACCTTTTTAATGGTAATGGCAGGGGTGAGGGAAGGGATGGTCATCTTTAATAAAATATTTTTAAAAATTAATATTTTATAATTTTTCCTAGCTTTAATTTGTAATGGGATAAATATTACTAGACATAACACATAAATGAAAGATCTTCAGGCTCCCCAATAATTTCAGAGAATATGAAAGTCCAAGAATTTTGAAAATCCACTGCTGTAACTCATACATTCCCAATGTGGATGGTATCACTTCAAGGGGAGAAACACCAATTCTTCGGGGGAAGGAGGCACACAAAACACCTCGCGCTCCATGTAGAAACACAGATATATGGAATACATAAACAGAAATACTGTGTATCTGCGGAATTAAAAGTTCATGGAGGTGGAGGCCAATTAGGAAAACACTATTTTAAAAAGGCTTTTGTCAGGGAAGAAATTAAAAAAAGAGAGAGATTAAGAAACACTTGTTCTAAACCACCATTATCCTATGCTGCCTATTAAAGACACTACAACAGTACTGAGAAGCTGGGACTTGAAGGGACCTTCTTCAGGGGCACAGGTAAACCTTTCAGCATCTGGCTGGCAATCAGAAAAGGGCAATACTCCAGTTCTTTAAAAAATAGTCACAGATTAGAATACGACCACCAAGTTTTTATCCACAATACCTGCTTCTGAACAATAAAATTAAAAAACATACAGCACTATTAATTTCCCCAAGCCACACAGCAGCAAATTAACAATGATTTTCATAAGTTGAGCTTTCTTACAAAAAAACAACCAACCATTATCTTGGCAGGTAAAAAGCACAAAGAATTTCATAGGCTATTTAAAAAGAAGAAAAAAAAGACAACCTTATGTATTCATCTTTAGGCCACAAAATGTACCTTCCTGTGAAGACACAAAAAAGAACCACCACCATAAAAGGGTACCTTAGTTTATCCCAATGTGCAGTGGCAAAGATGGAGGAGCTGTGAAAAAACCAAGTCCTGCCTTCCCACTGCTGCACTTTCACGGCAGGTAAGGACTCTGAGGGCCATCAGTCTGGCACTTTGGGATGGAAGGAGGTGAGGACTCTGCGGGGCCATCAGTCTGGCACTTGGGAGGGAAGGAGGTGAGGGAATGAGAAGGCAGGACAGCTCCTTCACTGCCACACTGTGGCATTATAAAGCTGCAAAGTCAAGGCAGTAAAGAATGAGATTATCAGACATAAACAGAAAAGTTCACTACCATGGTGGAATTTAAAAACAAATGACTATGAATTGCAGAAAATTCAGAAAACGTGGTTTCTGACTCTATTTGTAATCAGAACAAGAGCCAATTATGCTCTCTGCCCTAAGATGGTACTGAGCAGTTACTCAGGGCTGACTGTGGGCCAAGAACCACTTCTCCTGTTTTATTTCTCTCTGGAGACCTGTGCTGTTGGTCTTGGTGCTACTGGTGTCCCTGTTTCAAAAATGAGAAACTGATATTCAAAGAGATTTAATAACTTGTCCAAGGTCACTTATCTAAGAAGCAGCTGGGTGTCTTTTCCTTTATCTCCTAAAACACAAAGAGAATGACTTTCAAAGTCCATCCTACCCCTACTGAAGCTATAGCATTGTGAGCATTCATGAATTTATTCTTTTCATTTAAAGATAATTTAAATTTTCACTCACTTATTTGACCGTAAGATATAATGCAACTTTAATTAGCTTAACCAAGCTCTTGAGAAAACTTGTTTTTCAACTCTTTTTACCTAAGAAATTCTCATTGGCATAAGAAACTCAAGATCAAATGTTTTAAGACTGCAAAGAAAATTTATGACCAATTATTAAAATCCTGACAAGGAGCAACAGTGAGTGGATATAACACAGACTCTATTACTAACTGCAGATACGCCTCAGTTAAACGTCCTCTCCTCCGTTTTGTGCCCGAGAGTTCGAGTTGCTGGGTTCCCATCATCTGCGCTTCGAAATGTCCCTACTCTCTCCTCCGCTCCGAGTGCTGAGCTCATCACTCCACACAGCACATCACTCCACAGCGCGTTACCGCTTTCCTTTCTGTTCTGCTGCCCCTCCTCCCACCACAGTTCTTTACAGTCTCCTCAAGTGCCCCGTTCTCATACTACTTCTGTTTTCGTTACGTAGAATTGCTCCAGAAAGGAGCGCTAGACCCAGCCTGTTTGTCCTGCATATAATCTACTGCAAGCAACGCAGTTTCCCTAGAAAGCGAGCTACGTGGGGTCAGGCTGGCATCCGTCTGACCCCCAGCTCCGCCGTGTTTCTCACCTGTCACAGCCAGGACATGCTCCTAACCTTGTCCGAGTCTCCGGTCCCCAGGAGGGTGCGCAGAGCACGTGTGACTAGATGACGCCAGACAGCGTGTGCAGGAAGTCAGGAGGCGCAGAGCCTGGCACACGGCAGAGCTCAACAGCACTTCCCCTGCGGCTCCCGAAGGCACGGTGCCCTCTGCCCCGACCGCTGGAAACCGGCTCCAGCCCTGCCGCACTGCTCCTTTCTTGGTGAAGGCCCTCTGCTTCTGCCATGCCTACAACCCTCTTGACCTCAGGATCCGCTCCAGTCCTACTTCTCCTGGGTCCGCTTCCGCCCGCCTCCACCCCCTCCGCGCTCTCCCTGAAGCAGCGCGCGTCCTTCCGGGCACTTCGCGGGACATCATTCAAGTGCTCTCTGGCAGACACTTCCTTTCCCACCGAACCCCAAGTTTCTTTTTCAACCCCTTTCCCTTTTACAAGATTTTACTTACTTGAGAGACAGAGCACGAGCAGGGTGACAGGCAGAGGCAGAAGACTCCCCGCTGGGCAGGGCTCGATCCCCGAGCCCCAAGACCATGACCCGAGCTGAAGGCAGATGCTCAACCCACTGAGTCACTCAGGTGCCCCCAAGCCCCCTTTATGCCTGATATGCCCTAGGTCAGCTTGTCTTCCCTGCTGTGGCTTGGGCAGCTGCCGTCCAGCTCACAGGAGGGTCGTGGGGGACTGTATATTCATTCTTTCCCAGCCAATAATTAACTCCTCACTTCTAATAGATGAGGTCGCATGGCTCTCATCGGTTGCTTTCTGCCCAAGAATGTTTAAATCAAGGGTTGCCAACATTTCCTGTGAATGACCAGACAGTAAATGTTTCGGGCTTCACAGGCCATCCGGTCACTGCTACCTCCGATCAGCTCTGCTGTCCTGCGAAAGCCGCCAAGCAGGACCTATACCAACGAGGAGGGCTGAACTTCAAATACACCATGCTTAGCATCTCTTAGAATTTTCACATCACAAAATGTTACTCTTCTGATTTTTTTTCTCCAACCACTTAAAAATATGAAAACTATTCTTAGCTCTGGGCTGACCAAAAAACTAGGTGACAAGCCCAAAGTCAATGTGCCCATTAAATGAGCAGGTGACTTCAGGGCATCACCACGGACGAGGCAGGGAAGCCAGGCCGACACGGGACCCCGGCAGAGGCACCCACCGCGCGCTTCTCTCATGGAAACCGAACGTACATGTTAAGTGTTATTTGCTCTTGGCAAAGTCTCATCTCTTAAACTAAGTATGTGTTCACCGGCCAGGAAGGGAAAGGACTGGAAAAGGCGGTGTCTCGTCCACACCTGCGCCTCGCGTGTGGTTTACACGGGGAAGTGCAGCGACGACGTGGAAAGCGGCAGACCGCTCCCGGTACAAACCCCTCGGCCCCGCCGTCTGCATCGCGCCGCCGCCCAGCAGCTGCCTCGGAAGACGCTGCACTCCTGGAATGGGCAGCTCTGGTCTGCCTGTGCGTTCTTCCCTCAGCCCTTCAGATAACAGAACCTCCTCCGTGGGCGAGAACATGTCTGTGTCGGGCACGCCTAGGCGCCCCTCTCCAGGGCCGGGCGGCCCTCTCTGGACTTTACTGGTGCTGCTGGGAAAGAGGCCGACAACGTACACGTAGGGGGGCTGGGGCTATGCTCGTCACAAGGGAGGGTCTCCACATGACAATTAAATAGGGTAAACAAAGTCAAAATAGGGAGGGAGGAGACAAGATCAAATGGGGACTGAACTCTGGCATCCACCTTGCTGAGGGCACCCCGCCTCTCGGACTCCAGGCTCTGGGAGACAAACCCTGCTCCCACCTTAGCGCCACCCAGGCTGCCGTCACTTGCAACTCCAAGTCCTTAGGAATGTTAGAATCCGGTAACCCTAGGAAACCCTCCAACTTCAGGGAATATCAGAATCAGTGCATATTAAAACGAAGGTACTGCATCAGTCCAAGTGAAATGTCCTAGACAGGAGAAACCAAAAACAAAAAAACCCAAGAATTCCCAGTGCTAATTATTCTTTTCACAGAGAAAAACATACCCGTAGGGGAGGGGCCTGGGGGAGGATGGGGTAAGTGGGGAACGACATTAAGGAAGGCGCCTGAAGTAATGAGCACTGGGCGTTATGAGCAACTGGTGCATCACCGACCTCGGCCTCTGAAACTGACAATGCACTGTATGTTGATTAACTGAATTAAAAAGCAAACACACCCTATGTAAGTCCTGGATGTAAAGCTCAGACTTTCACAAACTGAACCCTGCAAGTGGCACCCGCGTAAGAACCAGTCCACCACCAGGACTCTCCAAATGCTTCCTCACACCCTCTCCCCCAAGTCAGTGTGCCGGCTCTGAAAGCCCCCGTGTAGCTCTTCCCGCGCTCCAACGACCACAAACGGAAGTGCACAGTGCAGACACATCGCTTCTGAGCTCCTGCCGGGCTACCGTGTCTACCTGGCGCCCCTTCCCTCCTCCTGCTCGCGAGAGCACTTGCGGGCGTGACCCGCCCTCCATTCTGACGGCCAGAGGGATCGGAGCTTCCCAGTTTAGGCGTATGACACGACGGCGTGTCTTCTGACATACACAGGCCCTCCTGCTGACTACAGGTGCGTGCGCCGGGAGTGTCGGGTCACAGGGCGCACACCTATCCCCGCTTTTTGAAGGTTTGTGTCCCGTCATCCCAACTTTACGGGAGATCTGTATCAGTACCTGCCTTCTTTAAGAGATCTGAAAGTGCCTTCTGAGAAAAGGCACGAAGCGGAAACAGCGCTCCGAGTTGACTCTGCAGCAAGCCGTCTCAGGGGCGGTGTGCACCCCCGTCGCGAGAGTGGTCCCCGAGCTCCCTCCGCGCACAACCGCACGCAGCGCCTTGGCACCCGGCTGCGGCCCGGCCCGGAGCCGCGCTGTGAGCGTCTGCGCTCCGTCGTGGTTTACGGTGCGCACGCGTTAGCACTGTGTCCCGACGTCCCAAAGAGCCTAAGCGAGCCGATTTTCTGGGTCTGGAAACGCTCCAAGGGTCCTCCACATGAATTAATGGTAACGGCTTTTTCACAGCAGCCCACTGAGCTTCCAGAAGGTTTCGCAGGTGCGCTTTCCGTGTGGACGGTGGGGAGACCCGCGTGTGTGCTTGCCCTTGGCAGGTACTATGCCAGTTTCTCCAAGCGGCCATACCAGTCCACACTCTGCTGACAACGGAAACGCAGCCCAGTTACTCCACACCTCACCAGAATGGGGCACATTCTGCTGCGCTGGGCTGAATGGTGGCCCCGGACACGGCTGCGTCCTAACCCCTGGAACCTGAGAACATCACCTTCGAAGAGGGGCGCTTCCTCTGGATTTCCTTGGTGGCCTCAGCTGCAGGGGGTGGAAGGAGTTCTGAGACAGACGCATGGCGAAGGGAGTGCAGAGCCTGGAGAGAGGAGGCCACGAGCCAGGGAAGGCCTGCAGCCGGCAGGATCTGGAAACAAGGACAGCCTTCTCTCCTGGCACTGCCAACACCTAAGCTTGGCCTCTGGGCCTCCAAAACTGTGAGAGAATAAACGTGCGCTGTTGCTAAGCTTCCAGTCTGGGGTAGCTTGTCTCGGCAGAGCTGCGAACCAGTGCGAACCAGTGCGTGTCCTTCCACTTGAGGTGCCCTCACGGCTGTGCAGCGATGCCGCAGCCGTCTTGTGCTTGCCAATGTCAGGAAGGCGAAGGCCGCAGAGCACGTCTGCACCGCGTACTGGCGAGTGGGGCTCCGTCCTCCCACGTGAAGTGCCTCCTGCCGGACTGTTAACAGTCCTGAGAAGCTGTCCCGCACGCTCGGCGATTGGGTAAGTCTGTGCCTACTCCACGGTCACAAACGTGCCCTCCACCTCCTCCATTTCAGTGCCACCTTCCACCGTGAAGTCTGCGATCCATCTGGAGTCAGGGTATTTGTCAGGCATGGGCCGAGATTCAGACTCGTGTGTTTCCGCATATGGCTGCCTAATTAGTCTACAACCATTCATTAAAGAGACCGCCCTTCCCGACTGGTCCGCGCACTGGGCACCACGTACCTCAGAGCCTCTCCCAAGACCCTCACCCCTCGTCCCCTCGACTCTTTGTCTAGGCTATCCTGAACTACTCTAGATTTTGGATATCTGGTATTAGCTCAGGCTCAAATACCTAGCATCAGTTTTATTCAAGACTGCTTATTCTTGGCTCTTTGCATTTCCATACGCATTTTAGATCTGGTTTGTCAATTTCTATTCAAAAAAAAAAAAAAAAAAAAAAAAGACTTGACAGGATCATGTTCAATCTCCAGGTGTACAAACACAGCATATGCCTCAATTTATTTCGGTCTCTGTTAAGTTTCCAGCGTGTTGCAGTGCGTTACAGTGTTCGTGAAGAGGTCTCACATATTGCTAGACATTCCCTAAGTATGTGATTTGTTCAAATCAACTCTAAGTGGTTATCTTAAAAAAGCTCGTTTCTCCTTGTTTGCCGGCAGCCTTCAGGGTGGCCCCCGTGATCCCTCAGGGCTCCGCGGCCCCCTCCCCACTGGTCCGCTGAAGGCTGCGGAAGTGCGGCTATGCCGCTTCTGACCTCGTCATAAAGACACTGTGCCCACTGCCTTGCTCGCTCGCTCTCCGACCACCCACTGGAGGGGGCAGCTACCACGGCACAAGGAGAGGCCCAGCCGAGTGACCGAGGCCTCTGGCCAAGAGCTGTGAGTGAACGCGGGAGCCGGTCCATCAGCCCCGCGGCATCTTCAGAGGACTGCAACCTCACAGGAGACCCAGTGCTGAACGACACAGCTCCGCCTCCTCCTTATTCCTGGCATGAACTGTGTAAGATCATCCGCTGGTTGTTTTAAGTCGTCGACTTTTGAGGCACTTTGTTCCGTGGCAATTGAGAACTAATAGCGTGACTTGAAGGTAGTCCCGGGCTTCTGTTCTTGTCCTCCGCAGCCTATTTCCAACACAGCAGCCGGTGTTCATGTCAGGATCTAGAGCCTACCACACTGCTTGCTTGCTCAGAATCCTCCAACTGCTTTCCAATTACCCAGAGTAGACGCCAAACTGCTCGCCATCATCGGCTCCCCCACGGCCTGCACACACACTGCCAGCGACCCCAGGGCTGCTCCCGTCGCAAGGACTTCGTACCTGTGACGCCCACCCAGACACCCTTACGAGCAGGCTCCCTCACCTCCCTCCAGTCTTTGTTCAAATGCCGCCCTTCGGGGTGGACTTCCCAGTACCCATTACTTCCCGTTACTCTATTTAAAAATTGCCCCAGCACCCTACATTAGCCCTGCGGTCTTATTTTTCTTCAATGCCCTCAATTTCAATCTTAGCTTACTATTAAATTACACTTACTTCGTCTGTCTTCCCCCTACTAGGATGAGAATCTCGGTAATGGCAGGGATTTCGTCCACTTTGCTCAGAGCCGCTTGAGTCACGTCCGGCACGGGGTGGGCACGCCGTGTCTGTGGGACACACACACGGGCGACGCGGCCTGCCGCCGTGCCAGCACACAACCTAGCGTGCTCAAATACTTACTGCCAGGCAAGAAACGGAAATACACCCTGCCTGAAAAAACCCGAACTTGCTCTTTGGGAAGAGATCTAAGTCAGCCAGCGGGGGACACTACGTACGTGCGCCGTGTGTGTACCGAACAACGGTCATGGGCATCGCGCCCCACGCCTGCGGGTGTCTTCTCCAATTCAGTCGGCTCAGAGAGGGCCTCACTTAGCGATCTGTATACCAAATGTCACAATTCTGTAACTGAATTTAAGCTGCCCTCAATTTTATGTTCTCAAACTGACAGGCTCCACATCGCATACCTTAAACAATCAAGGCACAGTTATTATCTGCACAAAACAACCCAATCTCTTTCTTTGCAAAAGGCGGGGAGGGGACCCACTCATAGTTTCCCACTGGGCTCCGCATTCATGGGCTTTCATTAGCTTTTCTTCTCAAAAAGACTAATACAAAACACGGTCTTTGTATATGCAAGAGCCACATGCAAAACCACTTTTCAAAATTCTCTCCTCTTTGACCTTGACGCTTAGAATTCAATCATGCAGACTGTGCCTCTTCCTCTGCCCCAAAGCCTTCACAGGATGCTCCTCCCCTAAGGCAAATCTCCAACTCAGCTTCCAGTATCTGTAAATGAATGTCTCCCCCAGATTTCTTCTGCGATTTGGCCAACCTCCACATTTAAATCTCCCGTTCCCCCTGAAGCTCTACAACTCCTTTTATGTGAGTAACTGGCTTTACTATTTCATTTTATGAACATTACTCGTACTCGTACACTACTTTCTGTACCAAACAGTGCTGAATTTTACACATATCCACTCCTTGAGTCCTCAGAACTGCTCTGTGAAGTGGGGGCTGTCGCCATCCTCCTTCCGCAGATGAGAGAAGCGAGGCCTGGAGAGGTCAGGCCCACAGCTGCAGGTCACAGAGCTGGTTAAGGGACGGAGCTGAGCCACCCCGGGCTGACGGGCTGGAGCCCGTGCTCTCTTTCAGAGCTTCCCAGGGCTTCTCGTCAGACCCCTGGGGATCCCAGAAGACCTTTGGCGGTCCAGGAGGTCCAATGTGCACTCGCTCTTTGTGCTACCGTGCCCACAGGCCGTGCAAGAGCAGCGGGGGCCGCACAGCCGGAGGCTCCGCGGGACAGCAGGCATCCCGGTGTCCCGCTCACCACCACGGTCTTCATCCGTAGAGTCTCACAATAAGAAAACGCCTCGTTCACTTACGAGTCTTCTGGATGAAGCAATAAAACCATGGATGTTATTCAGTCTTATTACTGATTACACTCCCTCGTGCTCTCCCTCACTGACGGCCTGGCACCGCAGAGCGAGGTCTTCCGCATGCCCGTTTCCCTGCCCCACGCCCCCCTCCCAGTGTGCACACGGCCCAGCACTCCGGGTCTCATCTCGGGGCAAGGCACACCGATTCTAGGACAAGAATGGACAGCATCGTACAGGAATCAGCGCTGTTCTTTAATATGAACTGATATACCAACGATGAGTGGGTAACGTGGTCTGTAAGGACTGAGACTAACGTAGAAAAGAAAAAACATACTAAATACACAAACCAATTACTTCTCGGTCAGGGTTGTATCCCCAGCAGTGCCGACAAGGGGTTGCTAAATGTTCTTTCTCAAGGGCCCAAGAGTAAGTGACTTAGGCTCTGTGTACCCTGTGACAGTGTGTCGCGACTACCCGGCTCCACGTCTGTAGTGAGAAAGCAGCCGCCGACATTATAAAAAGGGACGGGCCTCGCCGGCTCTCACGGAACTCCTGTTTACAAAAAGCGGCTGCCGTTAGGGCTTGTCTGGCTAGTGGGCCACAGCGCGCCGGTCCCGGCTTGGATTCAACGCCAGGCGCACAGGGAATTCTCAGACAGATGTTGGATGAACGAATGAATGATGTCCAAAATGCTTTAGGTGGAACATTATCAGGAAAGATAGCAAAATTATCCAACACTGAGTCCGTTTTACTTCCTTTCGCCCCCGCTCTTCGGCCAAGGCTGTCCTGCTTGATATGGCTGTGTGGTGCCTCCTGATCTGCCGGGCCTGGTCAGCCGGAAGTCAGGAGCCAGCTGCGCTCTCAACGATCCACAGACGCGTAAGGACAGGAATCCTCAGGTGTGGTACCTGCACGGATGTCACAACGACATCCAAAATGACGACAGTGAGCCCTATCAGCCGCAAAAACACAATGCTAAGAAGCAGACCAAAAACACGTTTGGTGCTCTCCTCTCATGGGGGCTTTAAACGACACACAGATGCTGGAAATGACTGCAAGCTATTCCAGACGCTGATTTTCCGCTTTCCGCTAGGACGTACTACGCTGGGGGGCGGGATAACAAATACAGGGCATGGCGAGCCGAGACCTAACTACGAGCCACCGCAGGACAGCAGCACCCGCACCAGACGACCAGCCCCGGAGTGCGCACAGCGGAAGCGACGAAGAACGGGCGACCTCGGAGCTGGCTCCGACTCTGCCGCCTTCAGTTCAGATCAGGGGCTCGGCTCCTCGTGCTAACATTTAGGGATGACCTGTCGTTTTTAACTTGCAGGACTCGGACACAGCACGTGAGACCACGACTGCAGAATACTTCGTGCCGCGTGAAGTGTGACACAAACCTCCGACTCAGTGGCTCCAGCCGAGGCCCCTGCGCAGTGCCCCGTGCTGGGGGCAGCGGCCGTCATCGCGCCGAGACCCCACACTGGGCGCAGCTAGCGGCGGGCCGGCGCACGAGGGGCGCCCGCCCCACAGACCGCGACGGCCGCCGGCAGAGCGCCCCGAACACCCCTCGCCGCCACCGCCGCCGCCGGATCTGAGCCGGGCTGGGCCGCCCGACTTCCGGCCCACAAGGCAGAGGGCGCGGTTTCTGAGACTCCTCTGAGAGGCTCCTGAAAGGACACACGCTATTCTGGACAACCGCCCGCGAAGAAGTCACTGGGGGCTCATCCTTAGTGTCCCGAGTGTGCGGGAAGGGTAACGGCAGGCCGTGGTCTCACCGGGGCGGCGACTCCCCCGGGCCCAGGACAGAGGGAGGTGAGAGCGGCTCTGTGTGCGGACTTGCAGACCACAGGGAATCCTGTCCCTTGGGATGGGAAGGAGGGCACCGCCAGAGCAGGTCACGAACGTCACCACCATTGCTTATGGACCTCCCGTTGCTCTGAAAAGGATTTTGGGCGATTTTAAACGTGCATGCTGTATGACATGGGAAGCAAAATGGTCCATTCAGGGAAAAGTGGCAGGAGAAACAAGGAGCGGTCAGGTATGTTGTCAAGAAGCAACACCCGTGCCCGTCAGGGCACCCGTGCGAACCAGAAGCCGTCCGCCGACCACTCTCCCGAGCAGCTAGTACAGACAAGGCACCGGCCCGCGAACAGGCAACATATCTGAAGGGAACAAATCCGGGCGATCCACTCCAAGTCCCCGGAGTCCCGGGCCAAGAGCGCAATGCCAGACGGCGAGCCAGCGGGGCGCGAGGTTGAGGGGCCGTCACCCTCATAGATCATCAGCAGGCCACCAGCCCAGCTCGGAGGCCACTCCATTTCTGGCTTAAGATACGCGGCCTAGGTTTCCACAGGTGGTCACTCCATCTTAAGTTCTCCAAAGTTGTTCCCTAAATTAAAAAACCAGATCAGAAGGCTACTCACTGAAGATGTGTGCTCGTAAGCCCTCACCGAGATGCCAGCTCTTGTCGCCACACACAAAGCCCTGTGTTACGGCCTCACGGGAAGGATCTCCTTCAGTTCCCGCCGTATCCATAGGAGGGAGGTTACACGATCACACCCCCAAGCCCTGCTTTTCAATCAGTTAAGGAAAGTGAAGTTAGGCCAGTCACTGCCTCCCTGCGAACGCCCCCGTTTCATACACTCTGCACTGCCTACAGCTCCGAGCTCCTGCTGTCCTGCTCGTGCGATGGGGAACACCTCCGGACAAGCCAACTAGACCTGGCTGATCCCCAGACCCCATGGGCCAACGCTACGTCAGCAGCGGGGATGGGGAAGAGGCAGAACACCGCAGACATAAGAAAGACACCAAGGCCATAAACTTCCCACAACTCCATAGGGTCTTTCATTCTTTTAGACTTTCTTTAGTTAGAACAGGTACCTGCCAACTGTGTTCTGCTCCCTGATGAAGCCAGTGACCAGTGCGTTCTTGTACCCACAGAGCCGTGTTTCTACTTCTGGTACACCCCCAGACTCCGGCACTATTTCTAAACATAAAGAGTGATCATCAGGCTGAAATCCAGACTACTCTGAGCCGTTGGGAGGATCGTCCCACAGAGAGAAGAGTCCCCGACAACACTGCCACCCGGCCCTTCCTGAGACACTTGCGACTCGCGTGCCACCCACACCACCGCCCTCTCAAAGGAGCTCCTGGATCACAAAGCACTCCACCGCACCGGAGCACCAGAGATGGCCCGCTTCACCGTGCAGCGGTCACTACACACAGAACTCAACAGTTCAAACACTGCTTGGCCCCCTCACTGCTCCTCTGTGTTTGTAAAAATGTTGTAAGGACTTTTATAAATTGCCTAAAAATCACTTTACCTAAAACCCAGAGAAAATATACCTAAACTTCACTAAGATTTTTCAAGAAACATTTTTGCTTCCTTTCCTCTTCCTTTGTAGACTTACAACTGATGCAAGAGCCAAAATTTGTGCTCCACAAGTAAGTTGTTTGTCATTGAGAAATGTCATGTTTAATGTAACTTCACTACCTACATTCAAATCCAATGACCTAGAAAATACACTAGCCACCTACGGCTACCACGACTCGGAAACGGGGCTGGTGTGCACAGCCGGCCGGGAAGGAAAGTGCAGGACAGCTAAGGATTTCTATTCTACCACCAGGGAAATGGCTCCTGCCAGACCAGCCTGAAGATATCTTACTTTATGGTCTCCAAACTTAGTCCTTAAGCCTTTAAAATCTACTCCTCTGAGGACGAATATACTACTTAGTGTTCCTCTTCTTGAAGAAAAAGCAAAAGTTCAGTAGTACCATATTGTCCAAGTATTAATGACTCACTCACTCAAGATCCCATACCAAATTACAATGTCTGCCTTCCAGATTACAGGCACTGAGGCACAGAAAGGTTTTAAATCACTTGCTCAAGAAAACATGCTATGACAAGGGACAGAGTTGGGACCCGACCCCGCACGGCCTGAGTCCTCACCGTATCACATGGCCTTCCACAGCCCAGCAGCTCAAGGTTAAGGCGCACTGCAGAGGACAGCAGCACAAGTGAGGACGCAGGGACACTGTGGACAACACTCAGTCACAGGCGTGCGAGCAGATCAGTGACAGAGTGACATGGCGGTCGCAGGGGGAGCGGGGCAGAGGCGAGGCTCTATGGGGCCGCGTGCATGGGCCGCCAGCGCGCACCTCCTGGCCAGCACGGTTCACTCCTTTCTTACCACCATCCTCTGCCTGCGCAGCACCATCTGGACACAGAACGCAGAGAGCGGGGCTCAGAGACACGGAAGGAGCAACAGAGCCCAGGACCACTGTACAACTTCCCTTTTCAACCCTCTGCGGCTGCAGAAGCTTCTCTTCCCCGCTGTGTGAACTTTCTGCCCAATCTCATCTTAAGAATCAACGCTTCATTAAGAGGTTCTGCAGGCTCCCTGCGCCTCGAGTTTTATTTGGGGCACCAATCTAGAAAGAGGGGAGGGAAGCGCACCGGGGGCGCCGTGAGCAAACAGCAGCACCCGGTTCTGCCCGTGAGGCGCCACGTGCCTCCGACTGGGGCTCCAGCTCAAACTGCAGGCTGCAGTGCTCTGCAAAGTGGACCTCGTCACCCCCAAACGAGGACATTCTAAGAGCTCTTCTTTAGAGCTACTGAAAGATCAGGAACAAGACAACCCCTGGACAGTCACACACTGGAACCGTGACTTTTCCACTGCTTTGGAAGGCGGCCACGTTCCTTTATCTCGGCCCCGAGCCCTCTGACCACTTTCACGAGAACAGCCACACTCGGGGCGCGCTCCTCACGGGCTTGCTGACGGCCTTCTCATTCACCAGTTCTAAAGACTGTCTACTCTGGCTTTCCTTCCACTACATTCATCTTCATGAAAATACCATTTGCTCCATTCCACGTGTCCCTGAACAGTTGGTAAGATTTTGCCAAGTTTTATCTATATGCCCAGCACTGTGCTCACATCAATGTCTTGTATTTTAATCACCTCATCTATATGCACCACGTGTTCTTCCAAGGGGGGAAGCCATTCAAGAATCTTATTCCTAAGTCCATGTAGGAAAAAAACACCCCAATACAAAACAAAAACAAAAAATAAACAAAACAAAAATAAAAACACAACCAGGGGAGATGAGGGGGAAAAAAAATCAGCTCCCACCCTTGCTGGCTTCAAGTTGATTACTAAGGCAGTAACTTTTACTAAAAGAAAAAGAAAATAATTTTTTTCTTCAACAAGTACTTAAGATTATCAAAGCACTTTTAAAACATAAAAAGCTGGCAAGTTTAAAAGACTTCTAAACTGCATCTAGGGAACAGGAGTTTATTTATTTGGAAGTATATGCTCTCTCTGGTCCAATACAACTATTTAAAAATTATGAAATTTAACTGTAACTTAAATTATGAAATTATTCCCAAGAGCAATTTCCTACATTAATATGTAACATCATACTCCCAAAATACATTTTTATGGTTGTCTGGTAAACACAGTAATATGAAATGGCTGAAACCAACTACAAAACAAACTGCAATCTTAAGAATTATAACCTTTTGCTTCACTGTAAGATTAGTAATGCAAATTCCAATGCTTAATAATTCTGAAAAAAAAAAAAAAAAGATGCATGGCCACTAATGATAGTTAGCTATGGTTTTTCTCAGAAATATTTTATAAATAAAAATCTACCACCCACCCACCCTCCGTATCCTACCCACCAGAAAAGGACAGACCCCATGAAACGGGTAATGACGCTGCCTTAAGTGTCTCTTCACTTAGATTTAACCAGCCCCAGCGACCTAGAGCTACGGGGTAAGTCTACTCACACAGTTGAGGTTGATGGGCAAACAGCTGTCCTGTATCTTGAGACACACATTAGCCTCCTGCCTTCCCTAGCCTCATAAGCAGCTACTTAAAGTTTGAGTTTTATGCAAGAAAACATTGTAAAGCCTTCAGTGTTTTACTGCAGCAGACTTCAGATTCATTCCTGTAACACATTTAACATGAGACAGAGTTGAGACAGTTAAAATTGACTGTGTACATTTTAATTGTCTAAAATTTTAAGGAGTGCTTTCACTATTATAGCTACATAAAAAGGGCCTCTGGGATAAAATTAAGAAATAAAAACATTTCACTTACTATTTGACACAATGTATAATGTAGCAATATGTGACTTTACCAGATAGCTTCTTCACCTGGCCCCAGGAGAGGTGAGCAAGAATTATTTTTTATATAACCATTTATACCCAAAATAAGCAAAACTAGGTCTTTTTCCACTTCTCTAAAGTTTAATTTATTTAGCATGAACAGCCAGAACTAAAGAGCAACTGTTACAACCAGACAGTCCATGGGAATGACTTCAATGGCCCCAACAATATCCCTTGGGACCCTCCTGGGTAGGGAGGATGAGATCCTTGGTCCTGTTCCGACAGAAAGAAAAGCCAGGTTTTCCGACATTTACTATGAAAGTTTACAGCACGTTTACCCACAGCTTCACATTTCTGTAGTACCATTACTGCTACCGAGTTATCAAGTGTTAGAAGGCTTGTCTGGAAAACAGAACTGCATCTGATCAAAATGTCCTGGGATATGCAGGTAATTACTTCCCCTACATGTGTCACGTGGGCCTGAAATCTCTACAAAAAATTTTAGGAAATGCTTTAGCACTTCATAGAGTAAACTTACTATTTATAGTAGCCACATGATTTAGAAATACCATGAGAAGTACATCCCCATTCTTAAATCCCACTAACTTTCGAAGTGTTCGTTAACACTGAAATGAGCCATGGCACACTTGCTCTGCTGTGGGAGCACGTTTATGTGCTCCTGACACTGTGCACGGAGACCACTTGGGAAGCCTCACGAAAGCTGTAGCTGGACGGGGCACCTCCCACGCGAGCTGGACGGTTGCTCACGAGTGGCCCCTGCGGCGGCAGAACTCAAGCTTCCTGAGGGAGCCAGCCGTCAAGCGCGACCGCTAACAAGGACGCTAGAGATCTCAGGCTGTGACAGCGGAGTCTGCTTCTGTCGGCGGCAGGGACAACATCTAAGGGCTGAGGACGGCGCAAGAGGCCCCGTCCTGTGGGACTTAGGGGCGCACTTACTCCCCGCCCACCCCACGAGGTGGGCGCAATGATCACCAGCTCCTTACAGATCACGGAAGCTGAAGCGCGTGGAGCCGCGAGGAACTTAGGACCGCAGAGCTAACAGGCAGAGGCCGGCCTTGCGCCCACATGTACTGGTCTCCAAAGCCTGGGGCTCCAGGTGTCACAGCGATCACAGCGACAGATCACAGTGACAGCAGGCCCGTGTCCTGATGAGCCACACCTAGAACGGGATCCCGGACGTGGCTCCCCACGGGAAGGGTGCCACCGTGCAACCAACAGGCCGGTTACACGTTCAGGAAAGTCTTCTCTCCCGAGAAACGACTGTGGGAAACCTAGAGGAAAGTCAGAGGAATGCATTCCGGAGGGCCGTCGAAGAGGGAGACAGAGCAGGCTCATCTCGTGTGGTACAAAGCACAGAACCTGGAACCGGGTGGGCAATCTCGGAAGACAGTTCCAGCTCAACACGAGACCCTCCCTGACGCGAAGGAGCCCAAGGGCTGGAGCAGACGCCCTCCCAGACCACGGAGTCTGCGCCGTTCAGCCCTTGAACCTCAACTGCCGCCGCAGTGACCAGCCCGACACAACGACCACGGCATGATGAACTCCTTGTGGGTGCAGGTTTGACAGGGAATCGTGTGCGCCGAGTCTCGAAGTTACTTCCCCACACGCTGCTCATTATGAAAGGAAAACCTTTCCTTTTCTTTATGTGGGAGAACCTGGCAGATACCACTGCAACCGAAAGATCAACAGCGAGCATCACCGCTAACGGCACAGGTGGACACGCTGCCCCTGATGCGGCGCACGGAGCAGCACACGTCGCTGGTGGCACAGCCGCTAAACTGAGTCACAAGGACGCATCAGACAAACCCAGCCTGAGGGGACTCTGTCAGTAAATGGTCAACAATGCCAATGTCCTAAGAGACAAGGAAAGGGGAAAGAAATGCTCCTGACTCAGAGAGGACAGAGAAGCATGAAAACTAAACGCAGTAAATGATTCTGGGCTGGATCCTGGACTGGAGAAAAATCAATGAAGGAAGGACATGTCGGGAAAAAGAGAGAAATCCAAAAGTGGACTGGAGTAGAGAATTCTATCAGATCACTGCTAAATTTCCTTTACTCGATAACTGAACTACCTTTGGAAATACGAGACTGGCCTTGTCACAATATGTCAATATTACGTGCTAAAGGGACAGGATGCACACTACCTATGGTCACACCGTTCACAAAAAATAACATGATAAAGAGTAAGAGTGATTGTGGCAAAGGGTTAACAGTGGCCAAATCTTGCCAAGGGGTATGTGGGAATCATCTGTATTATCAATGTAAGCTTCTATAAATGTGAAAATAAAACCTGAGAAAAATAAATATTTGAAGCTGATGTTCTAAAGATTCTGAATACCTAACAAGTGGCTCATTTTCACAATCTGATCTCCATATACTCGAAGTCCAGTCCAACAGCAATCCAAAGTCATCACCTTGGTACTGACTTGTAATAGTGCTCGGGTTTGAAGCATCCCATGTCGAGTGCTGAAAGGCACGTGCCATTCCACACTCGTGCCAGGTCTGACTCCGTGGATCTGAGTCCTGTGCATGTCCGCCTCCTCCCAACCTTGTCAGCCTGCTGCCACCTCCCCCAGACCACAGTGCAGTTAGGGAAGCAGACCTCTCCCACCGAGCAACTGCTCCTCTTCAGCAGGGAAGACAGCAGAAGGGATGCCTCCTCGCTGAAAACTCCACGGTAAGTTAACTTCTGCTTATGTCAGGCAGCAAAGCAGAACCAACGCAGGGGATGAGCGACCAACAACATGCAAGAAAACAGTAAGACAAATGTCCCTCCCCAAACAAATAAAACTCGATAATGCCAATAAAACGCTGACAAAGCACACATTCACTACAGAGCACCTGGAAAAGACAAGCTAACAGAATGTTAATCGTGGAGAAGCTAGCCAGCCCCCAAATGGGTAATACACAAACATGGTAGTGGCATGAAGCCATAAAATAAGGAAGAAGGAGAAAAGAAAACAGCAAGAGGGAACGTGAAAAGTGAGAACGGCCCCACACGAGCACACTGCTAACAGCCCGCTTGCCTTCCTCCCCGGTGTCCTGGCCTATTTCTCCCTCCACGTTCCACTTCGGTTTAGTCCTCCCTGCAGCGGGCGAGCTAGGGACAGAGGTCTTCGTGAGGCTCACAGCTGTGGGAGCGCGGATGACTACAGCATAGCAATCCGCATCTTGTACCCACACTCCCTTTCCCCCCCTGCTTGTCAAGAGGCACAGAACAACAGTGTCTCTATTCAGAGAGATCTTACAACAGTTCACTTGGGAAAGGAATGGAATGACAGCAGACATCACTAGCTCACAGTCGAACAAAGAAGGCAGGAACTGGAGTGGTAGATAACCAGCAAATTCAGAAAGTCAAGGTGGAACAAAGATGACCTGGGAGGAAGGGATGAATTTTAGTATCTCATCGTCAATATACTTTCCATCAGGCTGGAGCGCCCTGTGCACAATATTTACTGTACTTGAGCTAATTCCAGATCAGCTGTTACAGAGCTTGGCCTTCTCCAGGGCAGGCTCCCTAGAGATTAATCTCTGTAACCTAACAGCAAACACCACCTTGTTTAAAGAAGGCACTTAACAGGCCCTTACAGATGCCTAATTGCAAAACAGGCAAAGGAACTTTATCCCAACCCTATCCCTGTGTTTGATACCATTTTCTCAGGCAGCACGTTTGCAGATCCTCTGTCCACGGGATCTATGCACTCCCTTTCTAAACCTTCCTCTGATCTCGGTTCAAACTCTACCCTCTGAATGCTGCAGGTTGATGCCCTTTTAATAAAAGAATCAGAATAATCCACCTTGTGAAAGATGACTACCTCAAACCTAAAATTTAAATCAAGTTTGAACCCCAAATCCCTAATTTACGAAATCTGGGATGTGAGGGGCACCTGGGTGGCTCAGTTCGTTGAGCATCTGACTCCTGGTTTTGGCTTGGGTCATGATCTAGGGGTCATGAGTGCTTAAGGTAAAGTCGGCTTGAGATTCTCCTTCTCCGCCCACTCCCAAATAAATAAATCTTAAACAAAAAAAGCAGTGTGGAATGTGTATGTGGACATTTGTATATATACATACACATCCGGGAGGGCATGAAGCGAGTTTTCAGGCATCCCTTGCTTCTAAACGGACTCTGAGCCACACTGCCGAGGAGATAATAACATACATTTGTTAGCAAATATTACACTGCATTAGTCATTAAGTCAGACCAACAGAGCCTGCAGCTGAATTTCCAGCAAACCCCATCATATATATATATACATATATATGTATATATACATAAAATATCATAAACCTTTACCTGTAGCTTCTTATGTAGACCCTTCTCAGACCATACTACGTAGCTCCCAACTCTCAGAGAGGAGGTGCTGTAGAAAGAAATAAAAAAAGGGCTCCAAAAAATAAAACTTAGTATGAAGTAGAAATACCAAGGGGCAGGGGACAGAAGTACTGCAAAATAGCCATGGTTCAACAAGCCCAACCAAAATTCAGCTTATTCTTACAAGCGAGTTTTACATAAGGAATACCATTTAAGAAGAGGTTTTATAGAGAAGATCAAAGGGAGTAGCTTTTTTCGGGGAAGGGGAGAAGATAAGGACTATAACAAAAGTATAAAGAATAAGAGAATAACAGCTGACAATTCAGCTTTTTCTCTATGACAAATCTTATCTTTTGGTCTTATACGGGTTTTTCTGTCTTCCCTCCCAACACTATGAGATGGAGACTGACATCTGAGTGGAGCCCCGACCGCTAGGTTTCTACACTCATGTGCACACGAAGGCTGGCACTCAATGTTCCCGGGGGCCTTATTTAGGCTAGCAGGCACTGGCAACGGTCCAGACAGCCGTCCAGTGGTGAGCGGACAAGCTGTGAGACGTGTACACCATGGAACACTTCTAAGCTATAAAAAAGAAGTGAAGCATCGACAAGCGGGCCACGCGGCTGAGTCTCTAGGGCACTATGCTAAGTTCAAGACAGAGGACCACCGAGCGTGTGATCCACATCAGAGGAAATGCTAGAAATAGCCACCAGACAGAATGGAGACCCAGGGACCAAGGGTGGGAGAAGAGGTTAACTCCAAAGGGACACAAGGACACACTCTGGGTAACAGAAATGCCCCACAACATGATTGTTACGGTGGTGGCTTAAATACATTCATTTGTCATAACTAAAACTGCATGCTTAAAATTAGCAAATGTCCCTGTATGCAAACGTACATAAAGTAGAGCTGATTTGGTGAAATAGGACAGAAGTAACAGCCATTCTGATTTAAGACGTGAGTTATAGCTATGTGAGGTACAAGATAAATATCACAAGTTCAAGTTACACCAAGAGGAGCCACATAACTGATGAGTTCAAATTCCTAAAAAGTATCTGTGTACTACTAAGCCATCATTTTATTTTTAATATCTTGAAAAAACTTTCTAAATAACTGTCCTCATCCAGATAGAAGCAGAGAAACAAACTTTCCCGTTCTTACCTTCTCTCTACCCACTTCTTTTTTCTTGTCACTGCCTTGAAAATGATTTGGTACCTTGAATAAGATCAACCTGGGCTGCTTTTCATTTATTTTTTATTTTTATTTTAAATTAAGCTCTACATAGGGTGCCTGGTTGGCTCAGTTGGTTGAGCATCTGATTCTTGATCTCAGCTCGGGGCGTGAGTTCATGCCCCGTGTTGGGCTCTACGCTGGGCATGGAGCCTACTTAAAAAAATAAGAATAAAAATAGGAAAATAAAGTAAGCTCTATGCCCAACAAGCGTGAACTCACCACCCTGAGACGGAGAGTCACGTGCTCCATTGACAGAGCCGGCCAGGTACCCCTGGGACTGCTTTATAAATAACACACGTTATTATTTTACAACAAGCATAAGACATGAATGGGAGCTTGAACAAGTTCACCATCGATTTTCAAAGTTGGAGGGAGGGAACTTATAACTCTAACAAATTCTACTAAACATTATTTGCTGGTCCTAGATTTTCAAGTATAACTGACATGAATTTACTGCATTTCAACAAAAGCTGCCTCCCAAATAAAGGCAATGTAACTCGTTCCTTTCATCAGGAATTGCTTCTGAAATTGCTTCTGAATGTTTACTGATTTTTCAGAAAATACAGGGAAAGCAGTTTCCTCACTGCCTTGCTCAGTCATTAAAGTTATGTTACAAAATAATTCATGTTCCTAAAGAGTTTTCAATTTCTCAAATCAAAGCTTCCATTTAAAAAAAAAAAAAGATTTTTCTCTTGAAAAAGATCAGTGACCAGTATTCAAATATAAAACCTAAAAATAAACTTAGAGTAAACTAGGTAATTTGAGCCAAGAGACTTCTTCAGGAACTTAAAAGGAATTTAAAAGTATTTTTAAGAAAAATTATAATTCATTTCAAGCATTTTAAGTTGTTTACCACAAAGTTCAAATGCCCAAAATAGTAGCTATTTTTTGAGTAGCCTTTCAACTTAAACAACTTTTGTCCATTCTCTTAGTATAATGGTCATACCAATATTATCAAGATACAACACTCCCAGGCATACACCTTTCGTGAACCCACTCATCCATCTGCTGCTCTGCAGAGCTGTGAGGGATGAAACAATGGAAGACACAAACCCAGCCTCAATGAGTTAGGTGGGCTTCTTTCTCCCATAATTCTTACCACTTACAAGGCTAAATAAATTGTTACGACCCATCTAATAAAAAATGTTACTACTGAATAACTGATGTTTTATTTTATTTATTTTTAAAGTCTGTACTTATTTATTTGACAGAGAGAGTGAGAGAGCACAAACAGGGGAGCAACAGTGGGAGAGGAAGGAGCAGACTCTCTGCTGAGCAGGGAGCCAGCCCCTGGGGGGCTCGATCCCGGGACCCCGGGATCATGACCTGGGCCAAAGTCAGATGCTCAACTGACTGAGCCACCTGGGCGCCCCTGAATAATTGATGTTTTAAATACTATTTTCAGTTTATTATATTGTTCATAGAGAATACAGGATGGAATTTTTTAAAATTTCCAACAACCATGAAATCTTTTTTCCTACAAATCCTTTCATTAATCCCAGTTAACAATTATCTTTGATATAAATACTATCTCTTGCAAGTGGGGTAAAGTATACAGAGAAAAGTAAATACAAAAACAGCATTGCTAAGAAACACAGCCCATGTTAATACATAAGTCACTTTCCCTCCCGAAGCTAAACCCTGTAATTAATTTGGCCCATTACAATTTGGTAACACTAAATGTTAGAAGCCACCTGTCTTTCCACTTTATTTCTAATACCTGACACATCTGTGTTAAACAGGTACTCCAGGCTTTCAAATGTTCACATAACTCATTAACGTGTGACTTGAATTTATCCACGCCACAAGAACCAACCCTGAGCCTCTTACAGACCAATCAGAGGAAATTCAATGTCCAGGTAAAAACCAAATTGCCAGGCTTTTTCATCTTAATGCTCAGGATCAATCAGAGAATGACTGAACAGTGTAGAACACACTACACCGATTTAAATTAGCAACTTTTCTCCTTCGAGGCCATTAAACAGTCAGCAGATTAATCTACAGCAACCTACAAATATCCCACCAGATGAGGAGTCTGCGTGTAAGGCTTCCTACCTTCTCTCCCTTCTCTTCGGGAAACCGACGGCGCCCAGGGCTCACTGTACGCAAGCACGATCCGCGTACCAGTCTCCTTTCCCACATCAGCAAAATACCCGCACGCGTGCCTCCACCACCTCTACTGCCAAAGGATGTACCAGTGACGTGACTGACTTTGAAATCTTCCTCAACTAGAAACAAAAAAAGTAGAACAAAAGCAGAAGCGTATTAGCTTTAGAGCTACTTAGGAGTGGTCGACCCCAGAACACTGGTTGACTGTGGTCTCCGCATCACGCAGAGATCGTCTTGGTAACTGAAGCTCCTGTGTTCGTGATACCTGACTTGGAAATGTTAGGCAGGCTTGAATCCGTCACCCCAGGGCCAGACTTCCCTGTTTCTGGGTATGGTTATAAAACACAAAATAATCTGCTCGCCACCAGAGTCTGAAGCCATCGAGCATTCAGCCAAGAACTGTTTCTACTTCATCAGCGATGGGTCCTGTAACAGCTCCTTGGTCTTAACTCTTAAAAGTCCAACTGACTCCAGCGCTGGCCTCAATACACTGCTAGGAAGTTAAGAGTCCCCATGACCTGGCTTTAAGTCAGCCCGAAGCAAAGACCCAAGGAGAGAAGGATTCAAAATTTCAAGAGAAAAGCAGGTTTAAAACAAGTTCTCCTGAACTGATCTCCAAACACGATTTCCCTATATAACCTTTCCATCCATGCTTCTCAAGCACACGGATGAACAGCATCAGAAAGTACTGCACAGAAAGCTGGGACCCGTTTCTCAGCAGACACTGACGAACAGACCAAGGGCACTGATGACCAATCAGCAACCCTCGGTGCTATTTTTCTCTAAAATATTTCACCCTTGATTCTCTTAAGAAACTAAGACAGTATTACAAAACGTTAACATTACAAATTTTACCTAAATGAAACTCATCTGGTGAAAACAATCAGACAAGAGGTGCTGATAACCATTTCAAATTGATTGGCATAACGACGGAGAATCTGGGAAAAAGAAACAGGAGCTCCTTGTACTAGTCATGCAACTTCTATGTTAAATTTGAAATGAGATCAAAACAAAAAGTTACAGGAAAACTCACAGCAGTATCAAACCATAACCGTCCGTGACCCGCTCTGGTGGTAGCAACTGCTCAGGTGGACAAGCAGCGCGCGCACATGGCTGCCCCGGTCCAAGACTCGCAACGAAGAAAGGGATTGCAGATGGACCTGCAGCCGGAAGGAAGGAAGGAAGGAACAAGAGACGGGGGTTGATAAAGCTTCGGACTGAGTGGTGGGAAAGAAGGAAAGCTGGAACCAGAAGACCGACACTCGCAGCCCACGTGGGGGGCCCGCAGTTGTCTGAGAAGTAGGAGTCCCCACCACGAGATGCCACTCCCTGTCCTACAAACACAGACCAAAAAATCTAGCCCAGTAACCGGCAAAGAACTTGGACAGACATATCCCCAAAGAAGACATACCAGTGTCTGACCAATTAGCACATGAAAAAACACTCAACATCACTAATCATTAGAAAATACAAATCACAACCACCGTGATATACCACTTCATGCCCTCCGGACAGCTATCTTCAAAAAGACAGAGGAGGGGCGTCTGGGTGGCTCAGTGGGTTAAGCCTCTGCCTTCGCCTCAGGTCATGATCTCAGGGTCCTGGGATCAAGCCCCGCTTCGGGCTCTCTGCTTGGCGGGGAGCCTGCTTGCTTCTCCCTCTCTCTGCCTGCCTCTGCCTACTTGTGATCTCTCTCTATCTCTCTGTCCAATAAATAAATAAAAAATCTTTAAAAAAAAAAAAGTAAAAAGTAAAAAGAGGAGTGTTGGGGAGGACAGGGAGGAACTGGAATGCTTGTGCACTAGTGGCGGGCATGTAAAGTGGTACAGTCTCTATGGAAAAGTCTGGTGGTTCCTTCGAAAGTTAAATGTAGACTTACCACATGATCCAGCAACTCCACTCCTGGGAATATAACCGGAAGATGTGAAAGCAGGAACTTGAACAGGTGTCCGTCCCCAGAGCTTACAGCAGCATTACTCACACAAGAGCCAAAAGGTAGCAATCCCCAAATGTCTGCAGACATATGAATGGTTCGAAAGAGCAGGAGGTAGATGCTCACAATGGAATACGACTCAGTCTTTAGTAGGAGTGAAATTCTCATACGTGCCGTAAGATGAGTGAAGCTTGAAAATCTCATGCCAAGTGAAATAAGCCAGACACAAAAGGACAAATTCTGTATGATTCCACTGATACTCAGGCAGCAGAACATGGGACTCTTAGTTTTGGGGTCATTGTATTCAAGCCCCACACTGGGCTTGTAGAGCTTATTTAAAAAAAAAAAAAAAAAAAGAACCACAAAAAGAGAGAACTTCAAATAGTGAAATTCACACAGACACAAAGGAAAATAATAATTCCTGAGCAGCAGGGGTGGGGAGTTATGGTTTAAGGGGCACAGAGTTTCAAGATGATGAGAAATGCTCTAGAGATGGACAGCAGTGATGGCTGCATATCAGTGTACACGCATTTAATACCAATCAACTCTACGCTTAAAAATAATTTTAATGGCATATATATACATACACTCACACACACACACACACATATATTTTAAAGATTTTATTTATCTTATCTATTCGTCAGAGAGAAAGCAAGCACAAGCAGGGGGAGTGGCAGGCAGGAGAGGCTGGTTCCCCACCAAGCAGAGAGCCTGCTATGGGACTCGACCCCAGGACCCTGGAATCGTGACTTGAGCCGAAGGCAGCGGCTTAACCGGATGAGCCACCCAGGCGTCCATAAATGGTATATTTTTATGTGTATTTTACCACAATAAAAAGTAAGTAAGAGATAAAAGAAAAAGGGACCAAGCTAATGACAGATGTTGCAACAGGGATGCACCTCGAGGCATGCTGGTGACAGCAGGCAAACTGGAAAGGCCACATCAGCATCTGTGATTCCACTCACATGTGGAGAAAGAACCAATCTACAGGACAGAGAACAGGTCTACTGGTTGCCCAGGACTGGCACTGGGAATGGGATGCGTTTACAAAGAGGCTTGAGGGATCTTTCTGGGCTGAAGGAAATGTTCGAAGTGGAGTGTGGTAGTAATTACACAACGTTGTGACTTTATTTAAAATTACTGAACTCAACACTACTAAATGGGAGAATTTTACAGTATATAAATTAGAATCATTAAAAAAAACTACCGTACTTTGTTGTGTGGATACAGATAAGCTAGCTTTCACACAAACTAGCTCACCCTCCTGGTGAGAATATAAAGTAGTTCAACTGTTCTCTAGAACAAGTTTAAAAGACTATATTTTAGTCTTTGACCGAGAATTCCTCTTCTTTGGATCTACCCTAAGAAGATCATCACGGCACACTGTTCTGACAATAAAAAGATCAGTCCCAAAGTAAAAACACGGGCCAGTGGAATGGACTCCGGAGCTTCCTGGGGCAGCACCGCGTGGCCATCAGCCCCGATGCCCTCCCCACCGGCCTCTCGAGAGCAGCAGCGCTCCAGCCGCAGCGCCCGTTTCCAACAGACACACAGCAGGCATTCATATTTTAAGTGAATAAAGAATAATTACATGGAAAGATTTCACAATTCAAAACTGTGATTCCTCAAAAAATCAAAAATACATTTGCACGTGCATAAAACAAAAGCCTAGAAAGATATAAAAGCAAAAGACCCACTTTCACCTCTAAGTAGCTAGGTTCTGAGTGAATTTTTTTTTTTTTGGTTTATCCATTTTCTAAATTCCTAATAATCAACATGTATCATACGCCCACAGCTGGAAAACAATTTCAGCGGTGGAGCTGCCTCAAGCAGGGAGGTGTAAGGCTTGGTCTTTGAAATGGGCTGCTCAAGTTCTGCGGGTACACAGGTCAAGGGAGTTTTAAAAATGTATTTATTCAGTAAGAAGTCAGCACCTGCTGTGAGCCAGCCACCATACTAGGCTCGGGGAACAGATAAAACAAACCGAAATCCCCGCATTCACAGAAGTGGGAAGCCGGGTGCCAGATCCTCAACAGACATGAGAATGTCGTAGAGAAGAAAACAAAGGAAAGGAACTATAACAGAGAGATCGTGGGAAGAGTAACGGTCTGCAAAGAACAAAGGGGCCTCACCTGTGGGAACCTCGAGGGTGGGAACCCCTGGGAAGCTGCAGTTTGGGGCAGGCCACGAAGAACCACTCTGAAGAGTTAAGGGCCTTGCCCTCTCTAGGAAAACGCTGCAGAGCACAAAGGAGAGCGCACCGCACTCAGCACGGAGTGAAGCAGGCATGGTGGCACCAAACTGACCCGAAGACTCTTCAGCAAGATTAGCCCGTAGCTTAGGAGGTATTCCGAGGCTCAAGGATGCAAGAGGACCGTGACGTGGTGCTCAGGGGCTGGGCTAGCATCTCTCATCCATCTCTGGGTTCCCAGGGTCTAATACAAAGAGCCACGTCTGCAGGCTAATAGTGTCAACAACCCTCAATGATTTACTTCAAAGTTCAACATAGCTCAGTAACTCGTTCCAAAAAATACCTTTGCCTAACTTACTAATTCATTTCAAGGGCACGCTCAGCTGCTGTGCTACCTTGGCTGACTAACTCCAGCCAATTCTGACCTCTCTTCCAAATGCAAATTAGTAGTTCCGTAGGTATTTGGTATCTCACATCCCACCCTTTTATGCAATCATACCTGGTTTAAGCCCACATCTTCGCCAGTCATGCCTCAGTCATTAGATCTCATGATAAGTCTCACCCAATCTCTTGGCTTCTGAGCTGATTTCCAGTAAACTACCTGGGTGCTCTCCTCACCTCCCCTGCCGACGTTAGTGACCAATGAACTCGAACACTAGGCATCTTAAATGGTCTAGGCTTAAACGGATTTAAAGAGAGGCAGAGTGACCTCAATTCAAACTGCAGTCGATTCTCACTAGCTGTATAACCTTGAACCCCTACTGCCCCCACTTTACTGCCCAAGCAAATATACATGCCCAGACCACTCCCCAGATCAAGGATCCAATGGCTCTCCACCACTAAGAGAAGAGGCTCTGCTGGCCTGCCTCTCCAGCCTCCTTCTCCTGCCGCTCTGCCTCCGCGGGGTCTTGAAGCCCTCAGCCTTTGTACACCGTTAACCATCATCTTGCACCTGCTCTGTTCTCCAGTTGCAAGGCCTACCCTATCCCACCCCTTTTATTCACTCTGGTTAGCTTTTAGTATCTTCCTGACTGAGTCCGAGTCCTTCCTCCTCTATCGTCTTCTCTCATTCTCTGCTCCTGTTAGACCTTCATGTCTTATTCCCTTATATCACTAAATATTTTAATCCTCTGAGTATGTTTCCCCAGAGTGTCATAAATTCCTGGCATAGCAAGTAGGTGCTAAGGAAATCTGTGGACTATTTGTCAGTGTGGCTACCACCAACAACTGCTCACAGGGCTGGAAGGTTAAAAATAACGAACACAGGGATGCCTGAGTGGCTCAGCTGGTTAAGCGGCTGCCTTCGGCTCATGATCCCAGGGTCCTGGGATTGAGTCCCACATCGGGCTCCTTGCTTGGCAGGGAGCTGGCTCCTTGCTCGGCAGGGAGCCTGCTTCTCCCTCTGCCTCTCTGCCTACTTGTGCTCTCTGTCTGTCAAATAAATAAATAAAATCTTAAAAAAAAAACGAACATAAAAAGAAAGCAGTGTTCAGTACACCACCATTTTTATCTGTACCATATCCACATCAGAAATTTCTGTAAAAGAAAATTAAGGAAGATAGAGTGACTGATTAATAAATCTCTACGAGAAAAAAAATTCTGATTTTGAGCTCACAGGAAATCAAAGAACCAGAGGACGTGAACTCAGTGGAAGATCGGGAAAAGGCACGGTCTCATCCTCACAAGGACCCTACAGCGCTGGAACTCTACCAGTCCCATCATCTGAAACTCACTGGGGTAAGGAATACTCCGTCTTACCTCTCCCAGGAAGTTATTAGAAAGTGGCCTTGAGATCACAATCCTAAAGTTCAGGAAGATCAGGAAAATAACTCAGATTTACCATGGAGCTTCTCAAACAATCCTGGCAGTTTCCCCATCTTGAATATCTTTTCTTCTCCAAGCAAATCTGAACAGCAAGATCACGCACCGGTGTCAGACTTGAGAAATTAAACAGAGGCTCTGTCACCTCACCAGCTGTGTGACTTTTTAAGTGGCCTCTCTATGAGTCAGTACCATTATCTGTGAAACATAGACGGTAACACCCGGCTCATAATAACTGTTGTGAGGGCTCGAAAAGTTAGTATGGGAACAACGGGAAACTTCCTCAAGTTGATAAAGAGTATCTACAAAATTCCTGTGGTGGCATCCTACTTGATGGTGAGAAACTTGAAGTTTCCCCACAAAGATCAGGAACAGGCAAATATATACCCTCTTGTCAACACGGTGCTGAAAGTACTAGCTAATGCAGTAAGACAAGAAAAGGAAATAGAAAGTATACAGATTACACAGGCGGAAATTAAATGGTCTTTGTTCACAAATGACATGACTGTGCAGAAAATCTGAATCAACAACAAAAAACCCTCATGAAACTGATAAGTGGTTATAGCAAAGTTGCAGGATATAAGGCTAATATATAAAAGTCAATTGCTATCTTATATATCAGCAGTAAGTTTAAAATTAAAAACATAATACCATTTACATTAGGATCCAAAAATGAAATACATAGGTAGTATAAATCTAACAAAATATGCATATAACCCATATGAAGAAAACTACAAAACTCTGATGAGCAAAATCAAAGAAGAACTAAATAAATGGAGAGATATTCCATGTTTATGGGTAAGAAGACTCAATACTGTCCAGATATCAGTTCTTCTAAAATTCATTTACATATGCAATGAAATCCCAATCAAAATTCCAGCAAGTTATATTGTGGATATCAACAAACTAATTCTCAAGTTTATTTGGAGAGGCAAAAGACTCAGAATTGCCAATAAATGTTGGAGGAGAACAAAGTTGGAGGGCTGACACTGCCCAACTTCGATTTGGTATGAAGTTACAGTAGTCAAGCTCTATGGTATCGGGGAAAGACAAACAGATCATTAGAATAAAAGAGAACTCAGCAAAAGACCCATATAAATATAGCCAACATAGCCAAATGATCTTGAGCAAAAGCAAAGACAGTCTTTTCAACAAATGGTGCTGGAACAATCAGACATCTATATGCCAAAAAAATGAATGCAGACACACACCTTACACCCTTCACAAAAATGAACACAAAATGTCCCATGGACCTAAATGTAAAAGATAAAACTATAACCCTCCTAGAGGATAACAAAAGAGAAAATCTCACTGACCTTGGGAATGGCAATTACTTTTAAATGCAACACCAAGTGCATGATCCATGAAAGAATAACTGATAAGCTGAACTTCCACTCTGTGAAAGGCGATGTCAGGAGAAGTTGACAAGCCATAGACTGTAAGAAAATATTTACAAGACACCTCTGATAAAGGACTGATCCCAAATATACAAAGAACTCTAAAACAGTGGGCCAAAGACCTTACAGATACCGTACTAAAGAGACAGGGATAGCTTCCACATCATACATCATCAGGGAAATACAAATAGAAACAAAGAGACAGCACTACACACCTATGAGAATGGCAGAAATCTGGACCACTGACGGCATGAAATGCTGGCAAAGATGTGGAGCAACAGGAACGCTCAAGCTTTACTTTCGGGAATGCAAAATGATACACCCACTTTGGAAGAACACTATATGGTGGATTCTTCAGTACCAACTACTTTACAATCCAGCAAGAAGAGTCTTTGTAGGTAAGCAAAGGTAAACCTGGAGGTTTGCAGCAGCTTTATTCCGACATAATAACTCTGAAGCGACCAAGATGTCTTTCAGGGTGGATGGATTAATGAACTATGACCCATCCACATGACAGGATATTAGTCCGTGCTAAAGAGAAACGTGCTATCAAGCCATGAAAAGACACGGAGGGAACTTAAACGCTTATTATTACTAAGTGAAAAAAAGGCAATCGGAAAACACTACATGCGGTGTGACTCCAACTGTATGACATTGTGAAAAAGGCGAAACTACGGAGACCACAAAAAGATCAGCGCTGTCGAGGGCTGAGGATGAGAGGGTATGGATGAACAGAAAGACTACGGAGGATTTTCACAGCAGTGAGATACTCTGTATAATACTATAATGATGATACATCTCATCATGTTTGCCCAAACCTACAGAATATACACCACCAAGAGTGAACACCAGTGGACTCTGAGTGACTATGACGTATCAACAGAGGAGGCTCATCGCTGTAACGACTATACCACTCTGGTGGGGGATGTTGGTAATGGGGGAGGATATGCATGTGTGAAGACCCAGGGGTACACAGGAAATTTCTGTTACTTCCTAGTAATTTTGCTGTGAACTGAAAGCTCCTCTAAAAATATTAAATCTTTTTAAAAAAGTTAACGTGGGGCACCTGGGTGGCTCAGTGGGTTAAAGCCTCTGCCTTCGGCTCAGGTCATGATCCCAGGGTCCTGGGATCCAGCCCTGCATCGGGCTCTCTGCTCAGCAGGGAGCCTGCTTCCCTTCCTCTCTCTCTCTGCCTCTCTGCCTACCTGTGATCTCTGTCAAATAAATAAAAATAAAAATATTTATAAAAAAATAAAAATAAAAAACAAAAAAATAAAAAAGTTAACGTGTCTGATACAGTGTTCCTATGAGTTGTGATTACTCCATTAGTCCTCCTAATACTGTGTCACCACTTCTCTGCATAGAAGTCTCTGAGACCTCACACTGCTCAGAGTCACACCATCCCCACAACCAGAGCACCCTCCATGCCTCTTCAGCACCTCAGGAACCCCAGGAAGCTGGAGCTTACTAGGTAAGTGGGAAATCACGTGGCACCCCCCAACCAGGAAAACGTCTACAGAAGCCAGCTGAGAGTCTCTCCTTTTATTACTCTCCACTTCACCATTTTAGGGTTACCCCTTTTCAGGTGAAAAGAATAAAGCTTTGCTCTCTATCTAAAATTAAAAAAAAAAAAAAATAGAAAAAAACAGAAGAAAAAAGAAGGCTGTCACTGCTGTAGTCTCAAACATATCTACCTTCAAGGCATGCTTCAGATTTTACTTTCTTAAGGAGTTTCCTGATGATCCTCGCACACAATGATCGTTCTCGCTGCTCAGTTTCTACCACATCATTTATAACAAACCACAGTCTGGCGCTCAGTAATCGGTAATACTGACCTATAGGATACAGAATATTCATACTCCCCAATTTCTTTAAATAGTGCGGGAACTGAAAAGGATGGCTCTTTCAGCACTTTAGCAAACACACCTGACTAGGTGACTGGGTCAGCCCAAGAAGAATTTTCTTATTGAAATTATTATTTTAAGCAATTAATGAGACCTTTTCAGTGTAGGTTTTCATTTTAAATAATCTGCCAAGAATAATTTTTCCAGGGCGCCTGGGTGGCTCAGTGGGTTAAGCCTCTGCCTTTGGCTCAGGTCATGATCCCAGGGTCCTGGGATTGAGCCCCACGTCGGGCTCTCTGCTCAGCGGGGAGCCTGCTTCCTCCTCTCTCTCTGCCTACTTGTGATCTCTCTCTGTGTCAAATAAATAAATAAAATCTTAAAATAAAAAAGAATAATTTTTCCCACAAAAATTGATTCTATTTTATAAAGTTCTACAGCTACTGAGATTTGAAAAGAGATACACTATACACTTTTGAGCAATTACCTAAAAAATTAAGGAAAATTGTGTATTCTATTAATCAACACTAAGTTATACATTCTTTTCAAATCATATATTATTTGATTATTGTAATATATAACACTTAAAATTCATTAAATCAACTATTAGTTTGCATTTTTAATTATTTAAGAAAATAGCAAAAGATTATTTTGGATAATATGGCAAACTAAAACTTTCGAGAGCAGGATGGAATTTCCTACCTCTAAAATACACGAATGGTAAAAACACCACAAAACAAAACAACCCACAAAAACTCCTGCTTTTGTAACAGACAACTATGAATTTTAATTAAAAGTTTATAATTACATTAACTTCCAAGTCCAGTTATAGATTCAACCGTTTCCAAAACCAAATATTTACCTATATTTTCAAAAGTAGCTTTCTAATTTTTTTTATTGAATAAAGGTCACTTTGCCTTAAAATATGTCGGAGGGGATGGTGGGGAGAGACGAAGAGAGATGAGTGACATACTTGAAATGAAAGTGATTCCAAGTCAACTTTGTCCCCATTTACCTCAATATTCCTTCTACAAAAAATCGGCTGCGGTATTTAGCCTGCTGTGATGATACACGGTCAGGTGCAAAAGCACACGCACAACCCGTCCTCAGCCGCCCACCTCCGCCGTGTGCGCAGGCACGAGCCTCCTACCCCGGCTGAGAAAATGCACACAGGGGCCTCCAGGAACAGCCAGTGAAGAGCCATCAGGATTTCCAACGGCTCTGACAAAGCGCTTTTGCACTTTGTCTAATCTTCCTCTCACACAGGCAGGTCTCGAGCTTTTATTAAATGTGAAGCATTCAACAGCTTTGAAATGCAAAACCAACTACGTATGGAAAACTACCTCTGTCTTTCCAACATCTCATTCTTTGATCTTCTTCTATTCTGGAGAATCTAAAGCGTCGCAGACATTTGGAGTGTTCCAAAAAATTGTCAAAAATGTTTGAGAACCCTTAAAGCACTTTTAGACCCCGGCAACAAGTTTTGGGCAAGCCCTAGAAGAAGGAACTGCAAATGGTTGGTGAGAGGATGAAATGAAGTGGTGTGGGGGAAAAGGGCAGAGAAGCAAGGGCCAGCTTAGGAAGGCTCAAGGCTCAGCAGTCAGGAGGAAGGACCTTGGCCTGGCACACCTGAGTTCAAAGTGTGCTGGCCGCTCCCCGGCGAAGTCAACCCTGCACAAATCACACTGGTCAGCCTTTCCAAACCGTCTCACCTGTGAAGTGAAGAAGGTAACAGTACTTCTCTACTGCAGCTGTAAGAGAATGCTTACCACAGGATTAGCCAGTAGTATTATTCATCCTAAGTAGCTGAGAAAGTTCAAGCGGCAACAAGGAACACTAAGGAACTGTAAGCAGAGAAAACAGACACAACCGCACAGTGAAGAGTGTGTTGTTGGAAGCCAAAACTGGAAGGGAGAGGAGCTGAGGCAGTTTTAGTAATCGAAATGAGAAGCCACGGACTCTAGAGCCTGTGGATTTAAAACTGACAGGAGGGACAGGCGGCTAACTCAGGCTGTGGGGTGTGCGACTCTTGATCTCAGGGTTCTGAGTTTGAGCCCCACGTTGGGTGTAGAGACTACTTAAAGGTAAAAACTTGGGTGCCTGGGTGGCCTAGTTGGTTAAGCAACTGCCTTCAGTTCAGGTCATGATCCCAGAGTTCCAGGATTGAGTCCCACATTGGGCTCCCTGCTCAGCTGGTCCCGTGTTTCTCCCTCTCTTCTCTGCTCCTGCCCTCTCTCACTATCTCTGTCTCTGTCCCTCTCTCTCTGTCCAATAAATAAATAAACAAATATGTTTTCAAAAAGGTAAAATCTTTGAAAATAAATAAATAGAATCATTAGGAAGCTGAGGATCACTGGGTACGAAGAAGAAGGAAGAGTCAGAGCAAAACCCAGCTTTTGCACACCGCCCATTTTCTGGGCCAGGAGGGAAGAAAGGATGGTAGGAAACTGCTGGGAAGGTGACAAAAGGCAGTTAAAATTTAGCCTTGCTGAGTTTCACAAAGGTATGGAAGAGAGACCTTTGTAAGCTAGATGAATACGGGTTTCAAGATTTCAAAACAATCTGGATTTAAGATACAGATCATAGAACCATTACTATGTACAGGCAGTTAACGGAAGATGTGGTCCTGGAGATCACCCAAGAAGGACAGCCTGAGAAGAATGTTAGGGTCAGAATCCTGTGAAATTTCAATACTTAATGGTTATAAAGAGGAAGCACTTGCAAAGGACAGGCATCACAAAAAGAAGCCAGAGCAGTATCATTAAACTCATGGGAAGAGTTTCAAGAAGAAAAAAGTAGTTAATGGTGCTAAATTTCACTAAGAAATCAAGTACACACTCAACAAAAATCTGCTGGTGGGGGAGAACGGTGCTTATACTGGGGAGAAAATGTAAAAGTATAAAGAGAGACAGATGGATCTACTCCTTTTTGCCAAAAAAAAAAAGGAGAAGAAGAAAAGGAGAGGAGGAGGAGGAGGAAGAAGGAGGAGGAAGAAAAAAGAAGGAAAAAGAAAAAAGTCTCATTTTTTTCTAGTGACATCCAAACATGAAAAATCAGGTTGAAGTCAAACAGGTTCCCAGACATCGGTTAATAAATGAGCACTTCCTAGAAGTTGTCAAGAAAAAAATACTTCCTAAAACATTTACCTCCTTTTTATAAAGAAGCCACACACAAAAAGCACCGCAGAGCTGTACAGCCCCTCTATTACACAGAACAGAGAGACCTGGTAAATACGAAGCTGCTTGTTCTAGGTTCTCTTCAGTTATACCAAATGACTGCCCGTTATAATTTTACCTCATGTCATCAGAGGACAAAAAAATCCCTGTGTTCCCCTTGAAGGGAGACTAACAACCGACACTCTGAATGTATTTAATATTCCCTCTTAGATCACTTTTTTCCTAATCCTTAACAAATAAAATAGAGCTATCACTATTCTTAGGCCTCCAGATTAGCTCATTTAAAGCGGCATCTTCTCCCTCTAGAAAACTGGCTTCCGGGACGCCTGGGTGGCTCAGTGGGTTAAGCCGCTGCCTTTGGCTGGGGTCATGATCTCAGGGTCCTGGGATCAAGTCCCACATCCGGGCTCTCTGCTCGGCAGGGAGCCTGCTTTTCCCCTCCCCTCTCTGCCTGCCTCTCTGCCTACTTGTGTGATCTCTGTCTGTCAAAAAAATAAATAAAATATTAAAGAAAAAAAAAAAAAGAAAACTGGCTTCCACTCTGAATGAAACCTATACACTGAAATGCTGCGACTCCCTAGTGCTGTCAATCAGAGAGTGGTCCAGCCCGCACAGGGCAGACGTGCAATTCCCTGAGAGCCCCAGGGTAACAGGCCCCCCTTTTAAATGTGATCCACAGCTAACCCTGCGAAGACGTTGTTATATTTACAACTATCTTCTTTTCTATTACAGCAACGAGATCCATCTGGTAAGATTGAAAAAAAAATTAAATACATTTTCTCAAATTCAGAACAAAGGAAAGATTTGTGCTATAAATACTTAAGTACCAACATAAATTGTAAATATTCAAGTGAAACCCAAACAGTTGTTCTACTCATGAATGAAGAATTTACCCGTGTAAGTTCTGATACAGCCACAAAGTTTAAATGCCTGGAAAATGTGTTTCAAGGTAACTATTTCACTAATTACAACAGATGAGTTTCAAGCCTTTCTCCTCCACTCCAAATGTTAAGAAAAACCCAAGGGTCTAGAAAACTCAAACTCTTCACCTGTTGGCAAACAAAACAAATATTTTAAAACAGCGTTCCCCTGAAACAAGCACAATGACCAACAAAACATTAGCTCTGCCAAGTTGGAGACACGATGTTATCAGTAATTGAAGAAAAAATTCACAGAAAATAAACGAAACTGCAGCCGTGCTCAGCCACTCTGCGTCAGTGAGTGAGAGCTTGCCCACCATTTATCACTGCCTCCCTTTCATCAATTAAACTAGTATTTCTACCTGTCTTGAATTTTGCTTTAAATAACTTTATAAGTTTACTCTGGAGCATCCGTTAACAAGCTCATAAGCTGAGCAGGTACCGCTGAGCCCAGGGAACACACTAGCTGTCACGCGCACCGCCAAACAAAGAGTGCTCTCAAAGACAAGAACAACAGGTCTACACTGTCGTGTGAGCGCTCAGTCATAGAAAACCCATGAAATACTGGAAAGGTGTTGATGTACCATTTTAAAATTAGATCTACAAACACTAATTCTCTTTCTCTACCATATAAAACCCCCCCAGAGAGGCACAAACAGTGACAAAGGCTGTGCACACCTGTTCAGAGGCAGGTAATGTTAAGTGGTACTACTGGGGCCCTTCTCTAAAAATGTTTCTGATAGGGACGCCTGGGTGGCTCAGTTGGTTAAGCAGCTGCCTTCGGCTCAGGTCATGATCTCAGCGTCCTGGGATCGAGTCCCACATCGGGCTCCTTGCTCGGCAGGGAGCCTGCTTCTCCCTCTGCCTCTGCCTGCCTCTCTGTCTGCC
>RCUC01084006.1:0-16864 GCA_003697995.1 Taxidea taxus jeffersonii
GATGAAACAGTCCAGTAATGGAAATCTCATTGTTTCATGAAAAACCCACTCAATCTTGATACAATTCAGATATAAAAACATTTCTTCCTTTGAGATGGATTCTGCTCTCTTCTGGTTACTACTCATTGTCCTCTGTTCAATTCTCTAAGACCGTACAAACCAGATCATCTCCTTTTGCCACATTCCAACCATCAGAGGTCTGGTGCCTAAATGTTCATCCCTCTTTAATCATCTCCATTCTTTTTATTAGTTTCCATATAGCATTATTTCAAGTCACCTTAGCATCCAGGATGTGCTCTCTTACAACAGTTCTAGTTTCTCTATATCCCTCTTAAATGTGTGTATCTACAAGAATTTTGAAATTCGACAGTGTATATACTTTTCCTCATATGGTGTCATACTGATACAGTATAATGTAATAAAAGTACTCCTCATTAGTGTATATAGGATAATTTTTTATCATTTCTCCATTGATGCCTCTCTTCCATGTTGGACTCTTAGATCTTTGGGGTAAGAGAATAGATCTTTCTTGGTCATCATTCTATTTTCCATGCTTAGCATAATGCCTGTCTGATGCAGTGTTCTGTTAAGTATCCATTAATTGAATGGAATGGATGGTTGGACACACGTTAAGGTCTGTGGTGTCATTTTTATTTTAACTCAATAATAAATTATTTATAATTTCAGCAGGGCTCTGATACAAACTTGTTTATGATATTATCTCATAACTATTTCCTTCAAGACCTATAAAATCTTTCTAGCATGACTTTTTACAAAGGAGAAACATTATACATCAGGAGGACATATCACAGAGGATAAGGTGATTCTGTGATTTCAACCTGTGGAGTATCCAAGTCAATGATGTCTATTTTTTTCTTGTGAATTCTTTTATTGAGATCACACTTTGGAAAGTGGTGAGGTGTTAGGCAATTACTGATCTGAAATAAGCTTGATAATAACATGCCTTCAACATTTTTTTTTAATTTTTTTAAAGATTTTATTTATTTATTAGTTAGAGAGAGAGAGAGAGCACGAGCACAGGCAGACAGAGAGGCAGGCAGAGGCAGAGGGAGAAGCAGGCTCCCTGCGGAGCAAGGAGCCCGATGTGGGACTTGATCCCAGGACGCTGGGATCATGACCTGAGCCGAAGGCAGCCGCTTAACCAACTGAGCCACCCAGGTGTCCCTGCCTTCAACATTTTAATCAAGGTTATGGATCAAGAGATTTATGACAGGCTGATCAATATGCAAATAGAATAGATTTGGAAAATACTGTGAACATTCTGGAATCTTGATCCAAATTGATCTCAGCAGATTGGAATTGTGATGCAGTTTCCTTATTTTTCACCAAAGGCACAGAAAAAATATAAGAATAAGCCATAAGTGACAGCCAGACTGGGAAATAAGAGTTTGTGGCAGACCAGAAGTCATGAGGTAAGTAAAAGAAGGGGAGCAGATAGGTTACTGCATTAGGCAGCTGGGTCTTTAGCAGTAAGCTCTGTGAGCTACTGCAGAAGGTATTGCAGGACCTCTCTGGGAGAACCTCATTCTATAAAGCAGCACAGGATCAAAAAATTGAAAAAAGATATATAAAAGCCTACAAAGGTTTTGCTAATGCTGAAAGGAGAAGAAATGCTATGTTAGGCTGCATTAATAGAATAGGGAGGTGGTAATTCACTTTTCTGTTGTTTGGAGTTTTATGTTCCATACCAGGTGCCATTATTTTAAAAGCAAGATTGAAAACCAATATATCCCAAAGAATAGCTAAGATGGAGAGGATATTTTGGATTTTATCAGTCAAAGAAGTACTAAGGAAATAAAAAAAAAATTGTTCTTAAATTGGCATGTGCTTCAGTCTTTGAGTTTTTTTTGTTTTTAATACATATACAAATATCCCTACTCTTAAGGATTCTTTTTTTTTTAAAGATTTTATTTATTTATTTGACAGATAGAGATCACAAGTACGCAGAGAGGCAGGCAGAGAGAGAGAGGGGGAAGCAGGCTCCCTGCTGAGCAGAGAGCCCGATGCGGGGCTTGATCCCAGGACCCTGGGATCATGACCTGAGCCGAAGGCAGAGGCTTTAACCCACTGAGCCACCAGGTGCTCCATTCCTTATTCCTTAGATCTGGGATAAGAAGACAATATGCATTTTTTTTTTGAAGTTTCACAGGTGGTTCAAAGCTTATCTCTTGTTGAGAATCATCAAATTAGAAATAGTTTGGAGAAGAAAGTTAAGTGGGATATGATTGTCTACAATTGCAAAGATGGCAGTTTTATTCCCTGAATCCCCTGGGAAACCAGATGATGAATTTCCACCTGGAGTCTTTTATTATATCCAGAACTGACAACTAAGCAGTTGTGGCTAAGGGGAGTTCTCTTTAGGTAACTGTGTCAGTGGAATGGCTGCCTGAAATGGATATTGCTGACACAGAATCATTGTGCTGCTTTTCCCTTATATTCTACAACCAGATTCTAAGAATGGGTTTTCTTATCTCCTTTTTCTTCCTCCTTCAACGCTCATCTTATACCATTGGAATCTTGGGGGGTGAGCTGACTTCTGGACTAGAAGTGGGGTCTGACCTTAGATTGTACTGGTTCATAATTCAGCAAAGACATGAAATTCAGTGACTTTTTAATTAAAATCTTTAATAACTCTCTTTTTCTCTCTTTCTCCCCCTTCCCGCCTCTCCTCTTTTCTCATTATTGCCTCAGCATCAGTTTTCCAAATAGGCTTTAATCATTCCAAAAGAGTTGCACTCTTTTGTTCTGCCATCTTGGCCATTGTGCTTGAAAAGTAAGATAATAATCTGCTTTGAAAAACTCTGCAAGACTTCCTCTCTAGGTAGGTAAAATTAGTCACCCATGTCCATAACTTCTTTATTCTTCTCTCTGACCACTATGCTTTACTCTGCTAATTTGGTAATTCATGCCTGACTAGAAGATTTTTCTTGTTTTGTTTGTGGTTATCTGACTTTGAAAAAGAAGATAGGTGAAGCAGGCTCAGCTGTATTGATAATCTCTTCTCAGATCTTCTCCACTTGGAAGAAGAAAGGCAGAGGTCATATCAAGTTTAATTTAGAACCTGAGTATGGCTTGGCTTATAAAACATACCATAGTCCAAACATAATTATACTCTAGCATTTGAGACCTGTCTAGAAAAGGTTTTCTTTGCTTGAATACTGCCAAGGGTTGTCTTTCTAAGCAAGCTACATCAATTCAGATAGTAATGCAAAAACCCTGGGAGAAAGGGATTGCTTGTATTTAGTCTGTTTCTCACATAGAGAAGCAGGGTCAGAGGAAGTTTAGAGGTGGAATGGACTCCTCAGATTTTGTATCTTTGGAGGAGACTCTGAGACCCCACTGTAACCTGTCACTTCCCCTAAAAGGACAAGACACACTTGAAAATAAAGCCTCAGTGCAGTCAACTAGTTGCCCAAAGAATCTTTCATGTCCCTGCTGTCAGCAGACCAACCATCCTAAGGAAGAAGGAATGCCTGGCCACCCACTCTGGGACCAGAGATATGAGAATGGGGAAGCAGATATCTGGCTACTCTATCTTTTCCTTGTTTTTCTGCAGCAAAGAAGGATATAGTCCTTCCCCACCACTCCCCTTCTTTATTTTAGAGTATGAAGGATTTTTTTATAATCCAGTGCTTAATTCCTCAAGCTGCAAACTAGCCTCCTGTACTTTCCTTTAAGAAAGGTGCTAATAGTTTTTTTCCCATCTCAGGATGAATTTAAGACACAACAGGTACTTCTCTCAGGCATGTTTACATTTTAAACCTCTCATTTAAAAAAATAAACCTTAGACTTTTATTAAAGAAATTTCAGACATGGTGGACTCAGATGGGGTTAGTCGGAGCATGGGGTATATTATGGAAACTGGTTGTCTAAGGCGTCTACATTCATATCAAGAGATGGAAGCAATACCAAGTCCTAACGATGGCACACAGCAGACTCCTACCTTAAAAATCTCTATCATTCCTGAGCTTTTCCCAGTTATGTTTCCTGATACATGTAACAGTTTCCCTTAAAAGCATGTAGGGATCACCTACCAGTTGCTACCACATCTACCATTTGATCATCTACCACTAGCTCCATTTCTCTATTGGAAATCTCACCCTGACAAATCTATCTCATTACTTCCAAATGATTGACAGAGGCCTTTCAGATCTGTGAGGTCAGAGTAAATAGTGATTTGGGGTTTAGGTCTTAAAGTCAGAGAAACCCATGCTTGAATCTTAACCCCTACACTGATTAAGATGACCTAGGACAGGTTACTTAACCTCCCTGATTCCCAGATTCTTTACATATAAAAAGAAGATAATTATGCTCAGCCTACAAGGGATGAGGCATTAACTGCCTGCTTTAGAGTAGGCAGAAAGTAAATGATGGCTAATATTTTGATGGTTGCCTTACTTACTAAACTGATGCTCTGTTTGCTTCCTCTCTTCTCATTACTAAAGCCAAGGCATTAAAAGTTATAGTAATAATGACTATAACAGTTTCTTATCCCTATGTTTCGTAGCAAATCTGAAAATTAAGATTTGCATATTCTAAATATAATTCACATTTACCCCCACTGCCCCACCAGAAAGAAATACCTTACCATTTTTGAATGTCAATCCTTCTACTCTTTTCTTATTTAAGCTTTTTTTCCCCCACAATGAATACCATAAAAAAATCTAACTCTGATATAGAAGTGGAAAAGGTAATTTTAGGGGATGATTTAAGTCAGAAACACATTTGTTTATAGCACTCACATTATCCCAGGGCATCCTGGACAGAATCAGTGCTGCCTCAGGCTACTAGCTTCTCAGGTATTCATTAATCCTGAAGAAAGCTTCAGGTTGAGGCCATTACCACTTAATTACAGTTTGTGATTACTAGCACATTCTTTAGTGACCTTATTCTATGTGCTGGCCTGTCTGTTCACTAGAGAATCCATGCAGCTGGAAATTTTGGCTGACTAGAAAGGATAAATGGGGATTTGAGGGGGCTTGAATTGAAACCATTCTTGCTGAAATGTCAACACATTTTTCTCCCATCTGGATATGGTTAATCACGGTGCTTGCTTTGATATACTTTTTTCATAAGCTGTGCTTTTGAGGTGTGCCTGAACTTATCAAAATGTTATTTTAAAGCAGAGCTTTGAGCAGAAGTGCTTGTCTATCATTATTTACTCTTTGTGGGCATAACAGGGGAGGTTTCTTATGAACACTTCAGCATATTAGAGCTTGCAATGTAGGGACCATGTCAGGGACATTTCTTCCTATGTAGAAACTGGAACGAATTTTAATTCCATGATTCCTCTAAGAATAATGTGCTCTAAAATCATAGGGAAGGAGGCCTAATCTAGTAGCAAAGAGTACTTGGTTAGGAACTAGAAAATTTGGCTGGCTTCTATGCTTAATTATAACTGATTTTTGGGCACAGTAGTTTCACTTATTTACATGTTATTCATGTCATAAATAAGTAGTGTTTTCTTTGTGCCATACACTGGCACAAAGTGGAAACTGAAGTCTGTGGGGACATGGGATGGTATTTTCTCTTTGTACCTATCATACCTTCCCCAGTGTGTGGTAATGTATAAACAAATGAGTGTGGCTGGGCTCTGATAAAATTGTATTTATCAACCATAAAATTTGATCTTCATATAATTTTTTGGTATTTCATGACATATCACTTTTCTTTTGAGTTAAGACTATTTAAAAATGTAAAAACTATTCTTAGGTCATGGGCCATTCAGACGGAAGTATGGATTTGGCCTATGGGTTATAGTTACCAAACACTGATTTACAAGACAAAATAAACAATAGCATTATTATTGTTGGCAGTAGATTTTCTGGGTTTTATGAGAGCATCTGGAACTCTTGGGTGTCTGAGTCTTTCCCAAGGATGAGTTATGTGATAGGACCAAAAGGATGAGAAAGGATGAGTCAGATGAGACCAAAGAGAAGAGTATATGCAAAGTCCCAGAGGCAAGAGAATGAATACAGTAAATGAATGACTGAAATACAGAATATAAGAAATAGTGACAAATGTACAGTCTGCTTAAGTGAGCAGGGGCCATATTTTGAATAGCTTTATATTACCATATAAAGGATTTTAAAGCAACAGAAAGCTTTTGGGAAGTTTTTAGTAAGCAAGTATAAGATTAAATTTGAGGCTTAAAATATCTCTGTGGATACACTTGGAGGATAGAATAGACATGGCTGTACCTCAATATGACTTTATTTACAAACCTAAGTGGGAGATCAGATTTAGTCTGTGGGCTATCTTTTGCTAAACCCTTCTATAGAGTCAGACAACCTGACTGAAACCTTGTTCCATAACTAACTATTTTTTTGGCAAATTACTAAGGTTTTGTTGTTGCTGTTGTTTTTTACTATTATGTTCTGTTCAGCCCTCTGTTCCTTCAAGAAGTCCTTCAGAAATCCATAAATTTAAATGAAGGATAGAAAAACTTTTATTTGCTATGTTGAAAGAAAGCAGTAACTGAGAAAATGTTGAGACAGCTAGTTTATTTCATTGGATTTAATGTTACTACCACCTTCCTCCAGAGACTGATCCTTCCATAGAGTAATTTGTCCCACCACTAGTTCCAACATCCCCTTTCCTGCATATCTGTATCCTGATTTCCAGCTAATGCTATTGAGTTCTTCCATGACATTGGTTATGTTTACATGAGTTAGATAACCAACTAACTAACTTAAAACCTAGCCTTAGTTTTCTAATTTCAGTGATTTCAAATTCAAGTAGAGAATGGCAAAGACTCCAGATTATTTAATTTTAAAGGCTTCTTACTGATATTGTTATAAGAAAGAACAATTTCTCTAGTGGTGAGATCCCAAAGATAATCTAGAATACGAACATGTAAAGAAACAAAATGACAGGTAAATATGAACAAAAGGTTCATATGAACAAAAGGTAAATATGAACAAACTCTGTAGAAGTAAAGATCTCCCTTCACTGAGGGTTCAATGCAAATATCCAGATTGAAAGTTTTGGCTATAAGAATGGAGATTAGAAATTTGAAAAGTCACAAATTCCTTGACATGTCTGACATTCTGAAATATTTGTGTGATTATATTTCTTAAAAAAAAAAAAGAAAGAACAAGGGATCTTTTCAAAGCACATCAGTATATGTAATATGTGGTGGAAAGACCCAAGCTGAAGGTCAATATGACCAGTGTTCTAGCCCTATATCTGCAATTAAGCAGTAGCTATTTGAATTTGAACAGATGTCATGATGTCGTATGAAATGAGAAAAAAGAAAATATCACTGTTTTCCAGCCCCATATTTGATCCCTACTTTTGCTACTTTATCACCCCCCAAGGAAATCTAGATTTAATTAAGGCAGTTTTCTCCAACATTAGTCAATGTGTGTACTTAAAATACTATATTAGTACAAAACAATAATAAAACACAAAAAAATAATTATTCCTAATCACTCAAAAAGTTTATAATAAGTCATATTTGGACTTAAAGACTCAGATGAAAATTCCTCCAAAATTGATCTATAGATTTTAATTCCAATCAAAATCTTATCAGTTAAGTTCTGCTTCTGAAAGCTGCAAAATAATATTGCTCCCATCCTAACAATGACAGGAAGCCATATATTTACAAAATTATCATTTATCTCAAAGCCATCAGAGTGCTGAGGTCACAAGACAACCAAGAAAACTGAATTCTCTACAGAGACAGATTCCTTGGCAGGAAGAGGGCAGACACAAACTTTGGCCAAAGCACAGGAAAAATATGTGGCTGGCATAGAAGCATATAAGAAGAAAAAATCAATTAATATTGTAAATACTTCTTAAAGACCAAGAGTAGGTAAAGATTTCAGTTTAGAAAAACAGAAACCCCCAGGTACAGGGGAGTTCAGCCTCACTCAGACTCTTCTCCATGAGTGTCATCAAGTGTTCACACAGAGTGAATGCAGAGCAAGAGGGTCTTTCCCCACTTCAGACCTATGATGGGATGGATGTGCAGGAGGTTATTGGATGTCAATGGCTGACAGGCAAAGAAAAAACTATACTCACTTCACTAAATCCTTCTATCTGAAACAAAAGTCTTAAGCCTCAAGGGCTGTCAATTCATCAAGAAGATACAACAACAAGATAAGTGTTTATGTACCGAGTTACATTTTAAAAATTGGTAGAAGTCTCAAAATAATAACAGAAAAATCTACAAAGATAGCCAAAGATGTCAACATTCCTCTGTCCATAATGAACAGAAAAAGAGAAAATCAGAAAAATCTATAATAATTATCCAAAATCTATGGTAAGACTATAGAACACCTGAGAAGTACTATCAACTGCCTAATTTAATTGACACTTAGAGAACAACCCATTTAATAACATCACAACACACATTCCATGCAAGTGCATGCAAAACACTTATTGATATAGAACATATTCTCAGTAGTGAGCTTGTGCTAGAAATAAGTAACAAAAATATATAGAAATTCTTGTATGTTTGAAAATTAAACCATATATTTTAGAATTACTTTTATATCAAAGGGGAAATCCTGAGAGTGATTTGAAAATAGTTTTAATTTAACAAAAAAACATAGCATATTAAACTTTATAGTATACAATTAATGGACTTAAAGAGAAATCTATAGTGATCTATACACTATATATATCAATTTTTATATATAGACATATATAAATCTATATACTTAGAAAAGAAATATGAGAAGACAGAAATATTTGAACTGAAAAATCTGTTTCAACTTAAGATAGCAGCAAAACAAAAGCAAACTAAATCCAAAGAAATCATAAGGAAAGATGTAGTAAACTTACAAATTTAATTCAAAACAAGAAAATAGAGAAAATAAGTGAAACCAAATGCTGGTTCCTTGAAAAGACCAAATTGATAAACTTCTAGATACAGATGACAAATATCAGGAAAGAAAGGAAATCAGTATAGATTATACAGACCTTGAGGATATTAAAAAGTAAACATTATTAACACATTTATTTCAGTCAATTTGATGACAGAGTAAATGGACAAATTTCTAAGTCACAATCTACCAAAGTTAATTCAAGACTCAGATAACTTAAATGGTCTTCTACTTAAGATAACCCGAACACAAAGTAAATTCTAAATGAGATAGCATCACTGATAATTTCACCAAATGTTTATATACTACAAAAAATTCTCCAGATAATTGGAAAAGGAGGAATCCTTCCAAATTTATGAGGCCAGTGTTACCCAGAGACATTACCAAAAAAACCTACAATATTCAATATTCTTCATGAGCATAGATGCAAAAAACCTTGAAAATAAATATATTTTTGTGAGCAGACAATATCCTTGTAGGGTATTTTGGTGGCTGGATCATTTTTCCAACCTCTGTCAACTCAAAACTCCCAAGAGTCAAGAGAGGAGCTCAGACTTTAACTTCAAATTCTATTGGCTAATTTTGTCTCTAATCTTATTTCCCCAAACAGATTGTAAATACTTTGTAAACACTATGAAATTGGAGATCAGGGGGGTGGAGGGGAGGGGTGTTGGGAGAGGGTTGTGGGGTTACATTATATGTTTATATAAAAATAAAAAAATAATAAAAAGATTAAAAAAAGAAATAAAATAATTATGGATATTAGGGAAAAAAGCAAACAAAAAAAGAAATTGGAGATCATATCTTCTACTTAAGCTTTTTCCAGTAGTATAGCAATTCAGTAGTTTGATTGACACAAATGTAGAACTCAATTGTATCTAACAGATAAATTGGTATCACACTAAGATTTTGATAATGATCTTAGTCTGACAGTTATCTTGGGAAGTTTCTCTCTCTCAATACATAAGCAAACTTTTAATTTAATACATACTCAAAATTATAGAAATAAAATGTAGCAGAATAAATTTCACAAAGCAAACCCTTGTGACCAGCATCCATCTTACAAACAGATCACTACCCAGATCCCAAAAGTCCTCTTTTGTCCCCTTACGATTGCTAGACCTCTAAAAGTAACCACTCCCTGACTTTTAACACCTTAGGCTAATTTTGTCTGTTTAGGAACTTTCATCAATAAAACTGTAACATATGCACTCTTCTGGGTCTAGCTTCTTTTGCTCTCCATCAGATTTATGTGCATTGTTATATATACAGATTGTTTGTTCTCACTGCTGAATAGTATTTGTTACATAAATACCACTATTTATTTATATAGTGTCTACTATTGTTAGATGATTGAGTTGCTTCCAGTTTGGAGATGTTATGAACAGTGTCATTATAAAAATTCTTGTACATGTCTTTTGGGATGTATATTTCTATATTTCTACAGAGTTTACACTAAGTAGTAAAATAGCTGGAGCAAGGATATGCATATACTCTGCTTTAGTAGATACTGCCGAACATTTTTCCACTTTATAGTTCTATTAGCAGTGAATGAGAATTCCAGTTGTTCTACATATTTCTCAACACTTGAGATTGTTATATTTTTAAATTTTAACATTTTGGTATGTGTCGTGGTAATTGCTTTGTGATTTAAATTCTCACTCTCCTGATGATTACTGATAATCTTTCTTTATTATTATTGGCCAAATGGTATGTTCTTTTGTGAAGCAACTGTTCATCATTTGCTCATTTGTTTTCAATTGGATCATATCATGCATTCTTATTGATTTGTAGAAGTTCTTTGTATATTCTAGTTACACATCTTTGTTGAATACATTGCAAATATTTTCTCTCACTTTGTGGGTTGCCTTTTCTTAATGGTGTCTATTTACAAGACTGCTAAAGCTTTACTTAGTCTTTTTTTTTTAAAGATTTTATGTATTTATTTGACAGAGAGAGAGAGATCACAAGTCGGCAGAGAGACAGGTAGAGAGTGAGGGGAAGCAGTCTTCCTGCTGAGCAGAGAGCCAGATGCGGGACTCCATCTCAGAACCCTGAGATCATGACCTGAGCCGAAGGCAGAGGCAGAGGCTTAACCCACTGAGCCACCCAGGTGCCCCGCTTCGCTTTACTCAGTCTTTTAAACTTTCTGTTTAGGTTTTAGTTTCCTGCTTGCCAGGGCTTCAGAACTTGGTAACTGTTGTGAGGCAAAACCAGTAAGATGTCTGGGGCTCCCCATATAGCTATCAAAAGCTTAGTTTTTTCCTGTCTCTACCTTCTAGTAGCATCCGTTTCTGGCTTCAAAACTTAGATTCTCCTCCTTATGCCCATTCACAAAATTAACAATTGCCCTAGGGCTTTTGTTAAGTGACTGCAGAAGTCTGTTCATTTCTGCTACATTCTTTCTCTCTTGGGTATGGCCCTTCTAATTCTCTTTGCCACTGCCACAGTCTACTGACTTCAAGCGGGTGATTAACATATTTTATCTTGGTTTTCCTTTCTGTTCTCAGTGGCAGCATTGGTCTGCCAAAATCTCCTTCCCATTTATTTTTAAGCATAAATCTACCACAATATATTTTGGATTGATACATACTGATATCAAGGTACTTAGCTGATCAAGAAAGATCAGCTAAGAAATATTTTGTGTAAAATGGGCTTGCAAGAATTACTATGCTTGGTGCTGACACATTTTTGGGTAAGTGGGCATCAGGAGACTTGAAGAGGAAGATCTCTTGATAACTGAAGGAGACCTGACTTTCATTTGATTTGGGGAATTGAACCCTTCTTAGAAGCACTGGAAAACTAGAGTGGAGCTGATTGTCCTCATAAGATGGGAGAAGTGAAATAGAAACAGATTTAAGGGTGTTTAAACACATTAGTAATGATTTTTCTCATGCATGACTAGCTTTGTTGCCAATTCAAGTAATGTAACTAAATCATGGCTTTAGGACTTTTCTCAGAAAACCATGAAAAAGAAACTGAAAAATTACTTGGCAAATCACATGCAGAAAATTATGGTTTGTTCTGAAATGAATTCCTGACTTAGATTACCAGCCTGATTCCTGTTTTTCTGCCAAGTGAGGAACTTGAACCTACGATGTCATAGTTATCTCTGGCTAAGGCAAACTTTTATTAGCAAATCCCATGGCCGATGCCTGTAGATAACAACATGAACAATCTCAGTACTTTTTACTATATCGTTACTCTTATTGGTACTTTAACTTTTTAATTAGGCTTAAGAACTGTGTACACAGTTGCTTTTTTATGTAACTACCTGCCTTAACACAAAGTTGATGCATTAATAATATTTTAATAATAGTTAAGCCCTTCTAAGGAATACTTTTGGACTTTATTTTAGAGCTGAGAAATTTCCCAAAGATGATCTGAAATAGTGTTTGTTTGTTTTTAAGGAAAAATCACATCCAAGCATCATTCAGTAAGATCTGGTACAAATAATGAGACACAAATAATAATAGTTAAAGATATAAGCAGAGATGTCTTCTCTGCTTCTAATTTTAAAAATAATATTGCCTTTTTCTAATTATTATTTTTTTTTAGAGAGAGAGAGCGAGAGCGAGCACAGGCAGACAGAGTGGCAGGCAGAGGCAGAGGGAGAAGCAGGCTCCCTGCCAAGCAAGGAGCCCGATGTGGGACTCGATCCCAGGATGCTGGGATCATGACCTGAGCCGAAGGAAGCTGCTTAACCAACTGAGCCACCCAGGCATCCCTCTAATTATTAAGATATTACTTTTCTGTGCAAAACTTTAAAGAAATCATTCTTTATCATTTCACCCAGAGAAGTGTTAGTTTGTGTAAAACCTTATATTTTTATAGGATATACCCCCCATATATATATATATACATGTTTATGAATATATATGTTTAAACTGGATTTATATTATATATTTTATAAACAGACTTTCTTTCATTTAACTGTATATTTTGGAAAATTTCCCTTGTTATAGTTTGTATAAAATGTGATTTTAACAGGTGTGTAATATAGCAAATGTATATGGTAACACACTATTGATGAATATATAAGTTGTTTGAAACTCTTCACCATGTTCTAAGAACATTCTTGTATATGAATCTTTTTATACACATCTCACCATTCTACTAGAATAATTTCTTACAAAAGGAAATAAGAGATAAAAATTCACAACTTTAAGGTTCTTGAATCATGATATCAATCTATTTTTCAGAATGGTAGTGAGTATATGAAATCATCTATTTCACTGAGCATTTGCTAGTACTGAAAACTGTGCATTTATGTTACATGTATTATAAAATTATATATGTATACTGTGACATTATGGATGGTTTTTATTGTTTCAACAAGTACCTGGGCAAACGTCATCTGAGTTTTACTTATTTATTTATATTAAAGATTTATCTATTTATGAGAGAGAGGGAGCATAAGAGCAGGAAGGGGCAGAAGGAGAAGGGAGAGAGAGAGAATCTCAAGCAGACTCCCGAGTGTGGGGCCTGATGCAGGACTCCATCCCAGGACCCTGAGATCATCACCTGAGCTGAAATCAAGAGTCAGATGCTTAACCAATTAAGCCACCCAGGTGTCCCTCAAGTCTGAATTTTAAAGCGACAGCTACATGACACCCACAGAATTGGAATAAGACAGAAGTAGAACTCAGTTCCTTGATCTCATTGGTTAAAAAAAAAAGCTTCATTGGTCCTTAGCAAAGAGTTTTACAATCTTAGAACCAACCTAATATTCTTTGTCAAGTTCTATGTGTTATAAACTATGGCTAGTTCTCATATTGCAAGTTTTAGTTCTTTGTAATGAACTCTACTATTTTTACAAGGTATTACGTCAAATACCTTGTAATTTAGTATGGTTCTGTGTAGATATCTAGATTAGGAGAACACAATTCTGTAGTCTGAGTAGAAAAATGACAGCAGAATTCTCTCCTAATAGATCTGCATATTTCCCCAGAGTTAGAAAATTCTGTTTGATGAGCTTAAGAAAGTGTACCTCTTTCAAAAGAAATGCACCTCTTTCAAAAGAAATGGTGACCTTTCTCTGACCTTTATTATTCATTTAACATTTATGGAGCAAGTCTTTCACATTGCTCAGAGAAGAATAAGGAAAAGGTGAAGCAGCATATGGAGTTTATCCTATTTTATGAAAGCTTTTTTTATTTGATCCCATAAGGGTTTTTGAGGTGAAGTTGATGAAGTGGTGAGGTATGAAGCACAGATCTTCATCACCGAATATCACAAATCACTTAAAACTATATTGGGAATCCACTGAGTTCTCCTCTTAAATGAGAATATGGTGTTTTTGAAAACAGAAAAGAATGGAAATTTTTCCTAGATTATTATAGAAATGCAACATCACCATCAAAAAGTCCAGGCATACCTGAGATAATATTAGAGACAATGGAAATGCAGGGATGATATTTTGGAAGTTCAGAATACGATGCCACAAATACAAATAATTGTTTTCTTTTTTAGCAAAAAGCTTTTGGCTGTTCATTTCCATTTAAAAGGCTCAGACATATGGCATTACCCATTGCTTGGCAGGCATTTTCTTAATTGGAAAACACATGTGCCTCTCTTTTAGATTCATCAGGATACTCTGGAGAAAACATTTTACCATCTATAGATGTACACGTCTGTTCCTCTTTACCTGCATCAGAAGTTCTATGTTAACAAACCCAGCTGCATTTGGGCGACAGCAATCACTATTTCTAGCTTGGTTAAGTATTTGAGCTGAGGATGAGGAAGGGAAAAATCCCTAGTAAAGGAGGTAATACTTTTAAAGCCTTCACTGTATCCATTTAGAAGGAAAGATGCATGGCAAGGTAAAAGAACTAGAATGCCTGTGTTTATAAAGGAAGCATTGGAAATAAGCAGAGCTTTTCAAAGCTCTCTTTCTCTTTTTCTAGCTAGAAATGGATTCCAAAGGACATTGCTCTCTCATAGTTGTGGCTTTGGGGTTTGGGGAGGGCTTCTTGGAGAAAGGCTTACTGCTGTCCAACAACCTCTTCCCCTCATCTCCTAGTAACCTCTGGGAAGAATGCAGGGAGGACTGTCTAGTGTGGACTAAGGGACATCTTTGGGAAGTTGGTAACCTCGCCTTGTTCCATTGCCCTCCAGGAGAATTGCATGTCAGGGAGAAGACATTATAAATTTTCTCTCCTAGTGTGACCATAGGAAAGTCAGTCCAAGAAGTTTGTTTTGAAGAAGCTTCATGAACTACAGGATACGAAGGTAAAACATTAAAGGTCTTACAAAATAGGGAAGATCTGTCATATCTCTTATTCCAAAGAACTGACATTATCAACTCAAGTTTAATGTTTTTGTACTAGTCTTTTGTACTCCCAATGGCTACCAGCCTAATGCTATAGAACTTGAAGGTCCTGATAACTCAGACTTGCATTAAAGCTCCCATTTAAGGCTTCAAAGGATATTGCTTTATTTTTTTACAGCTGTCTACTTCTCTTCTAATTAGGTAATGCATGTTTATCTGTTGTGATACTGGTCTGGATAACTGAGGCATGGACAACAATTAGTCTGAAGAGATTGCTTAGGGAAATTGGTCATGCTGAGAGCAGTGTGTAAGGGGTCTATGCCAGTCTATCTGTCTCTGCCACATTTCTTCTCTGAGAGGTACCAGACAGTCATAACAGAGCACAGTCTTTCTGGTCAACTTACCTGGGTTTTACTCTTAGTTCCACCTGCTAGTATAGTGCCTCTGGGCAAATATTTTCATCTCTCTGTGTTTCAGTTTCATTTTTCTGTGAAATGGATTAATAAGAATATCTACATGTACAAATTGTGATAATTAAATGAGTTAATACATGGCGAGCATTTGGAATAGCTTCTGATATATTATAAGTGCTGTAAGAGTTTTCTATCATAATCAGTAGGCAGGAGTTCTTCATCAGCCCAAGGTTCACTGGTTGGAACAGAATCTAATGTGGCTGCTCATATATAGAATTTCTTGGCAGCATGCTCATAGTGTTCATCAAAGTCATCTCTGAAATAAAAATGTTTAAGGACTACTGTGCCAGACATATAGGGCTCCAAACACAAAGAGTTAGTTTCTATCATTACTAAAACTCTGTGAACCATTACTCATTTTGTTTCCTATGAATAATAATTGAATCTTCAACTAAAAATAATCATTAAGAATTTATTTACAGGTATGTGAAAGCTATTGGTTAGGTATGCTAAGTTTGTTTTCTACAACTTCCTTTGAAGTATTATTTCTTATCCACAATTACAAGCAGAGGCTAAAGAAATCAGTGGGCCAAATTAATCACAAAGAACACACCATATTGCATATCCCCCAAATCTGAGCATTTTTCTCAGCCTTTGCACTGTCCTGCATTAATGCAGTGACCCACTAGATGTCAATGTTTCCATGAGAATGAGTAAAGGCATTCTGTTGTCATCCTTAAAGCAAAGGATTAATTGATTGCTATAAAAAGTTAGATGAAATAAAATGTTCTCCTTGCTCTTCCCACGAAGATAAGCTAATAACTTTGGACACAATTTCACTCCTCTGCATTCACCAAATGTCCAATTACATATCCTCTCTGCCTGGACCTTCAAAATAATATAAAATTGAATGAAGGCAATGAAAGAAGTCACAGGAGGATTTCCACAGAGCACCATCCAGTTTAGAAACAAAGCGATTCAATACGTGTCTCCAAGATTTCCAAAGGCAATGACTTAGTAATATTCTTTCTGTATTTCCCCCTATGTTCTTTTTCTTTTAGCTTTGAGACCTTTAAAAAAAAGCCTCCTTATGAGAACAATGCTTCAGCCATCTTTCTTCAAGTAAGCTTGCTTAATTGGGACAAAGATGACCCTTTTGAATCATAAATCTGTGTGGAATAGTTCTGTGTTGTTTCAATGTTCCATTTTCACCATTTGAGCACATTTTAGATGCTGTGCCTCAATCATTAGACAATCAGCAGAGCCACAAAGAGCTATCTAAAGAGGCAAGAAATAAAATCTTTAAAAAATAAAGAGGCAAAAAAAAA
>RCUC01084009.1:0-27263 GCA_003697995.1 Taxidea taxus jeffersonii
GTGAATGTCCACAGCTGCGTCATTCCCAGCAGCCAAAAGTAGAGTCAACCGCGGACGCCTGGGTGGCTCAGTTGGTTAAGCGGCTGCCTTCGGCTCAGGTCATGATCCCAGCGTCCTGGGATCGAGTCCCGCATCGGGCTCCTTGCTCGGCAGGGAGCCTGCTTCTCCCTCTGCCTCTGTCTGCCTGTGCTCACTCGCTCGCTCTAACTAATAAATAAAATCTAAAAAAAAAAAAAAAAAAAGTAGAGTCAACGGAAATCCCCATCAACTGATGAATGAATGACCAAAAAGAGCTCTAGCCACACGATGGGATATTATTCAGCCCTAAAAAGGAAGGACTGACACGCGCTAGGGCATGGGTGAGCCTGACAACCTTCTGCTCCATGAGAGAAGCCAGACCCCAAAAGCCAGATGCCGTACGGTTCCATTTATAGGGAATGTCCAGAGAAGGCAACCTGTGGGGACAGAAGTACACGGATGGTTTCAGGGGCTGGGAGGATTGGGGAGAATGGGAGCACCTAGAAGCGGGAGCAGGGTTGCTTCGTGGGAGGATGAAAATGCTTTGGGACAGAAATGATGGTCGCACAAATGTACACTAAAAGCCACGGAGGTGAGCACCTTAAAAGGGTGCCTATTAGGATGTGAATTATGCCTTAATAAAAAAGAAGCCAGAGCCCAGCCTGAGTTGACCAGGTCGGCTGGGTGAGGCACTGAGGGGTCCCACGACTTTGCCCCAACCCTTCTCTCAAAGCTTGGGAGTGGGGTGACTCAAAAGGCTTCTGGGGTCAGAGGATGGGCAGGGCTTTCCGAGGGCAAGGCCACTGGCCATGGGGGCCCATGTGGGCAGGCTGTTCCATGGATGCTACAGGTACAAGAAGGGCCAGTTCCAGAGACACCATCGGGAGAGACTTGGAGCCAAGGTCTTGGCCTTGGAGCTTTTCTCACACCCCAGGACCTTGGAAATAGGGCCCAAATCAGCCACTTCCCACGTCCTGGTAGCTCGGTGCTGGTCTCCAACTATTCAGCAGCTCGAGCCTTCTCTTTTCTGCCTGTGAATTCATGCCCAGAGAGGGAGGGAGAGGTCGGAGAGATGGAGCCAGGTGTTCAATCCAAGTGGCCTCTGGTCCTGGGTTGCCTCCTGGCCCTGCTGACTCATTCCTCTTCCCAGCTTCTCCTTTCCCCCAGGAGCCGGTTCTCTCTGCCCTTTCTCCCCTCCGTTCTGCCCCTTCCTGCCCCTCTCCATCCTCTCCCTCCCAGCTGCCCCGCTGCCCAGCCCTGGGACACAGAGGCTCTGGAAGTGGAGGCAGGAGGGGTTGGGCATGGAGACAGGGAAGCATGACGAAGCAGGAAGAACAGGGGAACTACCGTGAGTCAAGAAAAGTGGGTCCTGTCCGGGAAATGGGGACTACTTCTTGCTGGCCCGCATATAGGGAGTCTAAGCTGTGAGGGGGAAAAAGACCCTAAACCAAAAAGCCAGGTTAAGAAGAACTCCCTTGAACAATCACCAAATGTCACTGAACACAGGGAAGCTCTCGGGAGCCCGACAGCTCTTTTTGGAGCCGATTCAAGATCCGAGAAAGGGGCAGGGGAGGACAGGCTGGCTCCAGTGTGAGGCTTTTCCTGAAACTGTACCCCCCGAGGGTGGCATGTTGTACCCACACAAGGAGGGCATCTCTCCAGCGAGGGGCCCGCTATTCCACCTGATCTTTAAAAAATCTGCCTGTGCCTCCCTTCCCCGGGGCCTTAGCGAGAAGCTGAAACCACAGACAGACAGGAGGGAAAACGCTTTGTGCCTCGGTAATCAGTGTGCATCTCCCACAGCGAGGTCCCCAAGGGCCCCAGCAAACCTCTAGGGCAGGACTAGAATCTAAAGTGGAGGAGGGAGGAGGGAAGGCTGAGCTGGCGGGTGGAGAGCGGTGTTTGCCCGTCCTGGCCCCCGCTGGGTCTCTGGCGCAGGGGAGGCCCTTGGGAAAGGTCTGCTGAATGCAGGAATGAATGAAGAATGAAACAGAGGCCTGAGCCACTGGCTGCTGACCCTGCCGCTGCTGTTTGGGTTCCACGGAGCCGGGAGAGGCTGATGAGCAAAGCAGACGAGCAGGTGGAGGGCTTGGAGGGGCGTGAGCTGAGTCCCCAAGGGTGTGTAAACAGGGCCAGCGATGGCTTTGTGCTGGCAGGAGCTCGCCGGATGGGAATTTTCGGTCCTCAGCACCAGCTTCTGAGTAAGGTGAGAGGCACAGAGCAAGAGAGGGGCTCGTCCAAGAGCGGAGCTGGGATTTGAACTCTGCCCTAGGGAGCTAGAGATTTTGAGGACCTGGGGAGGAGCAGAGAGGAGGGAGAGGTCAAGAGAGACCAGGTGTTCAATCCAAGCGGCAGGGACCTTCGGCCTCCCCCAGAGAGAGGGGAACGCCCTGACCGGCAGAGCTGCCCAGTGGGGCTGGGGCCACGTGGAAAAGGCGCTGGGAGTGAATGGCAGGGGTGAGAGTCATGACAGAGGAGGCAGGCAGAGGAAAACACGGAAATGGCAGCACGCAGCCCTGGAAGATGGGATAAACATAATGGCTGTAGAGACCGGGGATTATTACTGGGCCTGCAAACACCACGCCGAGTGACAGAAGCCGGTCCCCAAAAAGCCCAGCCCTGAGAGCTGGTGTTGTCCTAAGGAGTCAGGTTTTAGAACCAACTGGTACGTGAGCTCAAATCCGAGCTCTGCCGCATAACTAACAGCTTTGGAAAGGGATAAAACTTGGCCGAGCCTCAGTTTCCTCGCCTGTCAAATGGGGCAGGAGTAGTACCATTTCCCAAACCGTTGCAAGGACTAAGTCCATCGGTCAAATGCCAACCTTGGGAAGGGCACGTAACAAGCATCGGTTCTTTCTTCCCTTGGGGGACGAGCTCTTCCGAGGAAACCAGAAAAGGCTAGAAGCACCTGGGAGGTGCTTAAGCATTTGGCACGGTCCTTCTTGTCCACACCACCTCCTCCCTCCTCCGTTTTACTTTACCAACCTCCAGTGCAGACCCTTCTCCCCAAGTGCCAAGTTTACTGCATGGGAGGTCGCTGGAAGAAGGTAGGAGAAAAAAAAACAAAGGAAAGCTGCCTCTTCAACCCAGCACAGCACCGTCTGATGCAGGAGGCCTGTCGGTCCCAGCCCGGGCATGTCTGTCCACCCATGCGGCATTAATTCATCTGAGCAGATGCTCCTGGGCCCTCCTGGCCGACGTGGTCCCCAGGTCTCCGGGCTGGGCCTGCCCCCAGAAGCATCTGGCCAGCTGAACATCCCTGAGGGTAAATACGAATTATCGGACACGCTTGGTGCTGGAGAGAACATTGTCTTTTTATGTAAATGAAGGGCACAGTTTTGAAAAAACAAAGACGCCTCCCCAGCCTCCTGCTTCTCTAAATTACCATCTAAACAGGGAAACACAATTTTTTGGAGGGCAGCACCCTGCAGCCTCTCTCCAGGCAGCAGGATCACACGAAGGTGGTTTCTGCAAGGTGAAAATGAAGAGATGTATCCTGGGTGTGGGCATCAGCCCCTTTTAGCCCAGGAGCAACCGGCAGTCTGGCTCCTGGGCTCAGACTTGGGGCTGCTGGTCCTGCAGGCCTGGTGACCTGATTTGATCTCCTGAGTTCCCCACCAACCAAGCCTGGGTTCAGACCTTAGGTAATCTGCAAAGCATCAGGCTTTGAGAAGACCTTGTCCCTCTGCACAGTCTAAATCCTGGCTTCCAGGAAATCCCTGAGGAACAGGTTTATGGAAATTGAGGGGTCTTTTCTCAGCAGCTCAGATCAAGGGCACCCTTCTGGGACCGGGGGACAGAAGCCACTAATTTGGTCCTAATTTTTTACTGTAGTGTCCAAGTGTGAATATTTCTGTGAACAAGACTCTTACATCACACGATTCGGTGCTAGAGGATAAAACAATGTCTCTGTTTGGAGACAGTCCTCTCCCTTGGGGGGAAAAAAAGCTGTGTGGAAGTAGAAAGGTTTTGCTGGGTTTGCTTTAGGACAAAACATTTATAGGTTGCATGAGATACATTTTATTCAATAAATATTTATTGAGAGCCTACCCTATGTCAGGGGTAGGTTCTCCATCTAAGTCCTTTCTTTCTGGAAAGTTCTCTGATCCTACCATATTGCCCTGGGATATATCTTTAAGGGAAGGGAACTTCTGTGGACTGACAACGATTATGGGCCATATACAGGATTCATTATGTTATATATGTGTTCTCTTTATCAGCTCCCTCCATCAGCCACATTGTGAATTCCATAATTAGGGTCATGGGGAGCTATGGAGGAATGTAGAGCAGGAGAGGAGCAACATTTTCAATCAGGAAACAAATCCAGTTCTCAGTTCAAAGCTCTCCAGTAAACACCCCAATGAAATGTTAAGGTCTTATCTCATTTCTCAGACTCCCTGGCCCCTGGGGGTCTCCCACAGCTTCCTGGAGAAAGAGTGCAGGACTGGGCCAGAAAACCTTTCTGCTGTTGCCTCCTGGGGCAGTCACTTAGAAGTTAACTCTTCTCTGAGTTCCCCATGCAGTGAAACTGACTGAGGGGCTCAGGAGCCAAGCAACCAGCAGGAATCTTGGCCCTATCTGTATTCTTGGTCTCTAACTCCAAGAAAGCTGAAGTCCCTGTGCCTCGCTTTCTCCACCTGAACATGGAGCCGGGATGCCCATGAGAACGTTGGCTCAAGAAGGCAGGGATTTGGGCCAGGGACAGGGCATGGCACAGAGTAGCTGCTCAATAAACACGAAATAAGTGCACCCCGTGTGTGAACCCTCACCCCGATGTTACCCATTTTATAGAGGTTCAGAGAGGTGAAGCAATTTGCTTGCGGGCACAGAGCTGGGAGCGGCCCACAACACCAGGCAGGGGTAGCTTTGTGAATCCCAAGTCCACTATAAGGCAGAGCCACTTCATGACCTTTGCCCGCCCCTAGGCCTTCCCCCCGACCCCCACACAAAAAAATTAAAATTAAAAAATGTTCACAACTGCACCGACCTAAAAATGCATCCAATGCACGCTAGACAACCATCTCTTTTTCTGTCGTTTTAGAAGATACTTAGACGTTTTCATGGGCCCAGAGGCTCGGGGCCCCGGGTGGGCGTGGGGGGCGCGGTCAGGGGCCACTCACCTTGTCCTCCTCGGCCCTCAGCTCGGGCATGGTGCTGACGCACAGGCTGACCGCGGTGGTGGCCACGAAGAGGATGGACAGACAAGCGAAGACCTTGCCCGGGAGCCCCGAGCGCGGGTTTTCCACCGTCTCGCGCAGCCAGTGCATGAAGACCCCCCAGCGCGAGGGGTCCCCCGCGGGGCGCCGCGCCTCCCGCCGCAGGTGCAGCGTCTCCTGCCGCCGCAGCTCCGCCAGCTCCTCCAGCCGGCGCAGCAGCTCGCGCAGGCAGCACTTCTCCAGGCGCGTCTCCTCCACGCCCCAGTAGGCCAGCTCCTCCCGGAAGGACAGCACGCACATCTCCCGCAGCAGCGCCAGCCTGCCGGCCGCCAGGAAGCTCACGATCATGCCGAAGGCGCTGGGGCTGCGGTCGAAGAAGAACTCCTGGTTGTCCTCGTCGTAGTCGTCGCAGAGCTGCGCGATCTCCTCGTGGCTGCGGCACAGCCGGAGCCTGCTCAGGCGGCTCAGCGGGAACTCGTCCAGGGTGCTCCAGGGGAGCACGTACCGCCTGCCCCCCACGTTGACCAGGATCTCCTTCTTCAGGTCGGCGGCCGGGGACGAGTCCCGGGCGCCCACCCTGCGGGCCCTCCGGTAGTACAGCCCCTTGGCGGCGGCCGGCGGCAGGAGCTGGCGCAGGGGGCTGCAGGAGCCCGGTCGGTGTCCCGGAGGCAGGCCCCTGGCTCTGAAGGGGGTGGGCGTCGCCGGAGATGGCCTGCGCCCGCCGGAGGGAGGGAGGCAAGACAACGGGGAGAAATCAGCCTCGGCCGGGGTCCTAGACAGCACGCTGCTAATGCATCTTTCCTTTTTCCATCTTCCACCCAACGCAGACTTCCTGAGCAGCCATTATGCGCCTGGGGTCTACCTGTGACCGGAAGGAGGTGAGGGCATCCCTTCCCTGGTCAGAGCTGTGCCACTCCCAGGCTCTGTGGTCTTGGCCCTGTGGCTTAACCTCTCTGATCTCAGCTCCATTCATGCCAAGGACAAGACTTGTACCACTCTTAGAGGTACAGTTGGTAAAAGAGAGCTTACCCGTGGCAGAATTTCTCGGGTTCACCGCCAGGTTCTGATCCCTTAGGGACTGTTGGCACAGGCGGGCTACTCAGCCCCTCTGAGCCTTTCGCCTCATCCGTACAGGGGCTGGGTAGTCTGATGACCCACCTCACTGGGCACGGGGAGGGTTGCGTGTGGTAACATACACGAAGCGTTTATTCGGAACGCTTCCAGATGCTTCTGAGGTGCCAGGCACCGATACACATGCTTCCTGTATCTTAACTCACCCAGCACCTCCACGAGGTAAACAGTAGCATCCCCATTTCACAGATGAGGAAACGGAGGCACAGAGAGGTTAAGTAACAAAGAATGTGATGGTGTTTAGCACAGCTCTGCCTCTCAGGAGTAGCTCCACAGTGATCTTTTTTTTTTTCCTTTTTTAAAAAGATTTTATTTATTTATTTGACAGAGAGAGGGATCACAAGGAGGCAGAGAGGCAGAGAGGAGGAAGCAGGCTCCCTGCCGAGCAGAGAGCCCGATGCGGGGCTCGATCCCAGGACCCTGAGATCATGACCTGAGCCAAAAGCAGAGACTTAACCCACTGAGCCACCCAGGCACCCCACCACAGTGATCGCATTTCCTTCCTCCTTTGGAGGACTTGGCCCTCCTCCGTGTTCACAAGCCACCCTTGTTGTGTAACCTTGAGTCAGTGACCCTCTCTGGGCCTCGGTCTTGTTATCTGCACCGCGAAGGGGCCTCTAATGCTCTCTCCACTTCAGAACTATTTGAGGCCCTTGACTAAGGATACGAGCGTTAGACTGAGCCCATGCATTTAGAAAACCATCTCCCCAACCTTGTCCTCCTCGGCACCCTGCAACCATTTCCTACACTCTTCATTCCAGCCAGAGCTGTTTCCAAGGCATCTATAACCTTACATTCCGGTCGGCGCTCCAATCCAGGGAAGAACTCAGCCGCTGAATGGAAATCAAAGTTCCTCTCAATTCCAGAGCCCGTTGGATTGGATTCCGGCAGGCAGGCAGCGAAGAGTTGAATCACAGCCCATGCATTTCACACTTGCTCACCACACGGCTTGTTACTCCGCATATGCATTCCTTCCTTTACAACGTATGGCCAGAGGAAGAGGAGCAGCCTGCAGAGGGAAGACTCTTTGGAAATCTGGGGAGACCGTCCTGAGTGTTCTCATCTTCCGAGAGCAAACCCCCAGACCCAGGGAGCTGAAGTGACTCGTCCAAGGTCACACAGCGAATCCAAGTCCAACCCAGGACCCTGTCTCCCAGCCTGGGGCTCCTTCTAGAACATCACTTCTCCCCCCCCCCCCCTCCCCCCCCCCCCGCCAAAAAACCTTCTGCCCCATCCGCATTCACCGCACAAACCCAACTTTGCAATCCACTGCCCCCCTCCAGCGGCCGACACACAAAGCTCTGCCCAGAGCTCAGGAAAGCCTCAAAACGGCCCTTTGGACAAGGCTGTTGGCAGCAGCCTGCAAGCCCCCAGCCCTGCAGCAAACTCGAACTTCTTCCCCTGAAGTTTGACTCACCTTCCTGTGTCAGGGAGCTCTTTTCCAGCTGTTTCTCCGTCGGGCCAGGGGAGCCCGTGTCTCGATGGCCAGGGAAGAGATGGGTTCGTGGTGGAGATGCAGCAGAAGAAAAGAAAAATTCCAAATACGGCAGTTTCTGGCAGAGTTAGTTTCCAACCTCTCTTCCCTTGCCTCTTCCTGAAAGTACCTTCATTCCGCATCTCTCTCCAGCAGCTGCGGAACAGCCCTGGGGCAGCGGGCTGGGTTTTTACAAGGACCCAGAAGCCCCTTCTCCCGTGAGAGGTGAGAGTCCGCGGGGTTCGGGCTGGGAGGGAGCCAGTCGGCTGGGCTCTGCGCTCAGAGCCCCACAGGGACAGCCGGTGTGGTCCTGCAAGAGAGGCGGGGGCGGGGGTGGGGGGGAACGGGAATGGCTCAGAAATAATCTCTCCATCACCAGGCTGCCGGGAGCAGCAGCAGCCACCCGGCTCTGCCAACTGCCTGGGAGGCGAGGAGAGCTGTCCTTCCCTCCCCTCCAAGGAGGAGCCTCACTAGGAGGGAGCAGAGGGCAAGTTGGGACCGGGACGGCTGCAGCGACCTGTCCCCGCACCCTGGAAGCTCCCCGGGTCGGGGGTGCTGATGATGGGGAGGTGCTCAGGGAAAGGCTGCCGGAGGAACACTCCTGCTTCTCACCAGCCCAGGGACAGGCTCAGTCCGGGAAGCCCAGCAGCCGAACGCGCTGGGTGGGAGCTCCAGAGGAGGAGGGGAGGGATGAGTGTGGAGGCACACACCCCCGCATCCCCTGCTCCCATGTGAATGGCTGTGTGACCTTGGGCAGGTCACTTGGTACCTCTGAACCTCAGTTTCCTTGTTTGGAAAATGTATGGGAATGAGAAGGGTTCAGAGAGACCCGGTTGTGGGTCTGGCTTCCCGGTTGGTAAAGAGGAAGAGGTGCAGTTTAGGGACCTGGGTCCTAGCCTTGGCTCTGCACCACCTTGCTGTGTGTCCTTGGTTGGTCCTTCACCTTTCTGGGCCTCAGTTTTCTCATTGGTCAGATGAGGACAGTCATAGCCGTGATGGTGCAGAGCCGTCTTCCCCTGGAGGGGCTCGATGTACCTCGGCTCTTCTTAATTTTCTTAAGAGGTTCTGGGGCCTGGTCTCTTGGCTTCTGAAGGTGAGTTATCATCAGTTCCGTTTTGCGGACGAGGCCCGGAGGTCCAGGCCAGAGGTTTGCTCAAGGTCACCTTGCTAGTTGGACTCTGCGCATGGCAGAGACTTTGAGCTCTGATGCCAGGGTTTGGGAGCTGAGATGGTCCAACTGTGGGCCTTTCATAGCTACCTGGGGGGTGGCAGCAGCTGGTGGCCTCAGTGGGCTCTCCACGGCCTGGGCCATGGGGATAAAGCCAGGCAGGAGCAGAGGGGCCAGAGAAAGAAGGTGGTCGAGGGCAGTGGCTTTCACATTGCATTGTGTGAAACCCAGGTGTTCTGCAGCAATGGCCACGGGGCCTGGAGTGAGGGTGACAAAGGGTAGGACACGGGGAAAAGACTCTCTTCCTCCATGTGGCAGCTCCTCTTTGACTGGTTTCTTATGGTGAGTGTGTCTAAGTGTGACTCCAAAAATTCCTGGGACCCCCCATGGCCCAGTCTTCACACTCGGTCCACTCAGGGAGGCTCCCGGGCACCCGTTAGTGATGGATACTCTCTACCCCCCTTCCCCTGACTCCCCAATTCTCTCGGACTCCAGGGCTGCCCCCATGCTTCTCATAAATCAGACTCCAAAATGATCTTTCCAGTTCATGCTGGTTTTCCCCCCTCCTCTCTTCCTGACTCCCTACCTCCCCTAGGTCTTTATTATTGATCTCACCTTAACCTCTGGCTAATTGTCCCCAGCCTCTCAGCTCTCTTTGCGTCTGGAGTGTGTGGGTTCCAATCAAGAATCTTTTTATTGTATTTATTATTATTATTATTACTATTTTGAAAGAGAGAGAAAGGGAGGAGAGGGAGCGAGAGAATCTTAAGCAGGCTCCATGCCCAATGCATTGTCAGACACGGGGCTCGATCACACAACCCTGAGATCATGACCTGAGCCAAAATCAAGAGTCAGATGCTTAACTGACTGAGGCACCCAGGTGCCTCCAAATCAAGAATTTAATACTTCCCTCTTGGGTGACCTTGAGTAAGTTTCTTAACCTCTCTGTGCTTCAATTCCCTCATCTGTGAAATGAAAATGGTAGCCCCCGCCATTGATTTGTTGTAAGAACTGAACAAATGAAATTTCACAAGAGTGCCTAGCATGAAGGAAATCTCATTTAAGTTCTTGCTAATTTTTTTAATTAAAATTTTTTAAAAAGATTTTATTTATTTATTTGCAGACAGAGATCACAAGTAGGCAGAGAGGCAGGCAGAGAGAGAGGAGGAAGCAGACTCCCCGCTGAGCAGAGAGCCCTGATGATGTGGGGCTCGATCCCAGGACCCTGGAACCATGACCTGAGCTGAAGGCAGAGGCTTTAACCCACTGCGCCACCCAGGAGCCCCTAAATTCTTGCTGTTATTTTGAGTATTAACTTCTGTCCAAGTCACACAAGAAAGATTTTGTTTGAAGACAAGAGTTTGAAACAAACTGATGTTAAATAGGGTTTTTTGTTTGTTTGTTTTTAAAGAAAAATGGAGAGGGATTGATTCAGTACAAGCCCCTGAAGTCTCATAGAGAGGACATGAGGATACTTGTCTGAGCTCTCATGGCCAGTCCATGGCATAACCAGGCTCAGTTAGGACTCACAGTCCAGTGCTCTTTTCACAGCCCCAGTGCCGTCTCTCAGCACTGTTGCTTTGCTGGGGCTAGAGGACCTTTGACTTTAGCCTGATATCCAAGCCCACCAGCCCCTGCCTCCAGAGCACTTGTGGAGTCCTTCCTCGTGACTTGGTAAATTTCTAATCACCTTCTAACTTAATGTCACTGCCTTCTCCCTGCCTTATTCCTCCCTTCTGTGGAATAGGGAAGGTAGGCTGGCTCTGGCCTTTCCAGCATCCTCCAGCTTTTGGATACAGGACAGCCTCTCGCAGCCCATCTTCTCTCTCTTCTGAAGGACTGCGACCTGCCAATTTTTTTCTGATAAGGGATGGCCCACCATGACCCCATGTGAGTGAGTCCCCCAGGGCTGCCGTAATGGAAAAGAGAAGCACTGTGGCTTAAAACAATACAAATGTATTATCTTGAAGTTCTGAAGGCCAGAAGTCCAATATGGGTCTTCAGGGGCTAAAATCAATGTCTTGTCAGGACCGCATTCCTTCCGGGGGGCGTTGGGGGAGAATCCGTCTCCAGTCCCAGGGGCTGCCCGCATTCCTCCGCTGGTGGCCGCCTCACTCAGACCTCTGCTTCTGTCCTCACGTCTCCCTCTCTGACCCTCCCGCCTTCCTCTGATAGGGATCCTTGTGATTACACTGAGCCCACTGGCTAATCCAGGATTATCTCTGGATTTTAAGGTCCTTAACTTAATTGCTTGTGCTAAGGTTCCTTTTGCCATGTCAGTCATGTATCTGCAGGTTCCTGGGGATTAAGATGGGGTCGTCTTAAACTCCAGCCACTGGCTCACATCCAGATTAGTGCAATCTGATCGTCAGTGTTCGGGGCCTTACTTATATGGTTTGAAAGCTCCCCCGCCGGGATTTAATCGTGCAGCCGGGGGTGGGAAAGCGTGCTTGACGTCAGGAGTGACACGATCAGGTGTGCGTTTTCCAGAACTCACTTGGGCTCACTCCGGTACTGCTAGAGGCGGAATGAATCGGTACAAGCCTCGTCGCGGGCAGTTTGGTGCTCTTGATCAAAATAAGAAGCGCAGGTGTCCTGGGACCTACAGCAACCATTTATTTGGCAGGGAGGCGCGTGCAGACATAGACGTTACAGCGTTCCTCATGGCAGCAAAGGATTGGAAAGGACCGGAACATCCCCCGTTAAGGGACTGGTTAGGTAGATGGTGGTCGTGATGGCAAGAGAGAGCTCTGCCCACGTTACAAAGAACCCGGGGAGTCTCTGTGAGCCGACGTGGAAGGACCAGCGAGATACATAAAGTGCAAGATGCAGAACAGATCCTACAGAAGGCGCTGGTTTGTGTGAGAATAGACAAGGGGACCGCGTGTGTGCGTAGAATATGTGTTTCTCACAAATGGGCAGAAACCTGGAAACTGGGGCTGCCGCTGGGGAGAGAAACTGAGAGGTTTGGAGAAAGGGTGAGAAGGAGAGGGGACTCCTTTTCTCTCTAGCTCACTTTGTATTGTTTAATTTTTTAAATTGACGGCATGTGCTGATTTTTTTTTTAAGATTTTATTTATTTATTTGACAGACAGAGATCACAAGCAGGCAGAGAGGCAGGCAGAGAGAGAGGAGGAAGCAGGCTCCCCGCTGAGCAGAGAGCCCGATGCAGGGCTCGATCCCAGGACCTGAGATCATGACCTGAGCCGAAGGCAGAGGCTCAACCCACTGAGCCATCCAGGCACCCCACATGTATTGATTAAAAAAAAAATTTTTTTTTAAGTTAAAAAGATATCCTGGTACCATTGCAGGGGGTGGGATGGAAGAGCAAGTCTAGAGGAGATCACGGACCCCACTGGAGTGGCCTGATCACAGTCTCTGGGCCACTGAGGTCATTCAGCGTGACCTCCTTGGGGAAATTGAGGCAGCTCAATATTTTCACAATGGACTAAAAGTCAAAGCATACTGAGATCTTTTGCCACCGAGAGTCCCAACGTCAAGGTGCCTCTAGGAGCCAGGGGGCTGACACAAGACAGGCTGGCTGGGTGCTTTTGGGGAGCACAAGCCCGCAACACACGAAGGTGCCATGTGGGCCCAGGGCTGAATATCTTTTGTTTTTTTTTTTTTAAAGATTTTATTTATCTATTTGGCAGAGACAGAGATCACAAGCAGGTAGAGAGGCAGGCGGGGGTGGGGAAGCAGGCTCCCCACTGAGCAGAGAGCCCGACTTGGGGCTGGATCCCAGGACCCTGAGATCATGACCTGAGCTGAAGGCAGAGGCTCAACCCACTGAGCCACCCAGGTGCCCCAGTGCTGAGTATCTTTAAGTTTTGAAAGAAGAGCTGCAATTCCGATTTTGAGACTAAATCTCAAATTCTAAATGGTACCAGCCGACTTGGAGGCAGATAAACCACCACACAGCTGAACACGCAGCTGTGGGACGACCCAGCAATTCCTGTCCCGGGAGTAAATACCCACGAGAAACCTGCACACATGTTCACCGGGAGGCACCACTGGCCGGAAGCCTGGTCCTGACCCTGTTAGCAGCAGGCACAGATTGTAACGCCCACCCCCAGGAGGAAGTGAAGCGTGGGTTCCACGCCAGAATACCAGACCCAGCGAGAACACACACACTACACCCTTGGCAACCCCTCGAAGAATCGCACAATCGTTACGTTATGCGAAAGACACAGGAAGAACAGGGCCAGCTATGACTCTCTTGACGGAAAATTCGAGAACAGGCAGAACTAATCTATGGTGATCTGCGTCGGCACAATGACCGCTGGGGGTGTGTGGCAGGTTCCGAGGGCTGGTCATGTCCCCTGATCTGTTTCCCCCGGGGGATGAGTACACATTGAGTTGAATTTTTGCAAAAGACGTGGACACTCTAGTACGTGTGCTGTGTTTAAATCGAAAACCTGGTTTTGTTTTTGTTTTGAGTTCCCACGGCTGTGGAGGACCCGCTAAGACATACGGACAGGCTGGATTCAGCCTCGGGCTCCCTGTTATGACGAGGCTGTCACAGAGAATGGCTTTGAAAGGGGCGGGGCTGCTGCCAGCTCTGTGCCTTTTCCCTGGACCGTCCTGCCCTCCTTCCCTCTCTCGATCCTGGAATCCGGAGATCCTGAGGATGGGACAAGTCATCGGCGAAGGTCAGCGGTACCACCTTCCACCTCCCTGTATCTTTTCCGGAAGGGAGGAATTTAAAAGATAGTGCTCAAGACGATTATCCCCGGCAAAAGCTGCAAGCTCTTTTGGACAGTGAGTCTGTCCCGGGGAAGTTTGTGGAAGCTGTGGGCTGTTGCTACCTGGGCATGCACTGGAGGCCGCTGAGCTCTGGCCGCTGAGGTCTTCCTGGTGGAGGAGCGGTTGCCGCCTCCCCCGCCACCCCCTGCCGGAGACGGAACACTGTACTTCAAGGTTATAGAGTGTGCAAGGAGAGCTGGGGCCTCAGCCCCCCACCTCTGCCAAGGTGCTGATCGCTTTTTGTTACCGCATTTTTCAAACAGGTGGATAATTTGCAAGACGGGTCCTGTCCCGCCTCGTAATTACTAGCATTTTATCATGTCGACTTTATGTATGTATGCACGGTTTTTTCCATGAAACGTTTCCAAGTAAACTGGACACTGTAACATTTCACCCTGAGTTCTTCAGCACAGACATCCAGAAAAATAGAGGTAATTTTCTGTGGAACCACAAAACCATTATCTCATCAAACGCCACTAACAATAATGAACAATTCCCTAATGTCAGCTGATGTCCTGTCCATCATCAGATTTCTGTGTTTCTGAAATGTGAGCTCTTGGCGCTCACGGACATGATTTTCACGGCCGAGAGATAGCACGTCTGGTGATCTGTCCTTCCAGGCTTAGACAGGGCAAGGCTAGAGCGCCGAGAATGACCAGAGCATCGTCACCGCCATTGATCCCTGAACTCTTTCTGTGTACTCCACACTGAACCACATACACATCCTCACCCTTCTAATAGCCCAGAGAAAGGGCAGATCCAGTCATTCTCCCACTGCAGAGATGAGAACACCAAGGCTTGAAGAAGTTAAGGAACCTTCCCTCGGCATCCGGGACTCCATACCTGGTCTGTCTGGTGTGACATGCTCTGGGAGAACTTATTATCATTTCACATTCCACCCGGACTGACTTTTCTGGGGCTGTGTCCCTGCCTCAGAAGGGCAGAGGCCAGGAGAGGGGTCCAAGGTTGAGAAAGAAATGTGCCCTGAGGCCTTAAGGTTACTCAGATCCTGCATTTTGATCCTGTTCACTTAAACCATTGTCAGTCTTCGGGTATCATTTTGAAACTTTTTTTTTTTAAGGTTTTATTTACTTATTTGACAGAGATCACAAGTAGGCAGAAAGGCAGGCAGAGAGAGAGGAGGAAGCAGGCTCCCTGCTGAGCAGAGAGCCTGATGTGGGGCTCGATCCCAGAACCCTGAGATCATGACCTGAGCTGAAGGCAGAGGCTTTAACCCACTGAGCCACCCAGGCGCCCTTTGAAACCTTCTTAGGCTAACACTGACCCTATACAATAGGTACTGGTGACTATATAATGAAGTGACGGTTTCATGTGTATCTTAGGACGGTTGGCTAGTGCCCCGGGAGATGTCCACACATACCCTCTTGAGGCTTTCAGCTCTCGCCAATATTCCTGCCCATTCAAGTTCTGCCCTAGGCAGAAGATAAGGGATCCTGAGGAGGGGAGGGGAATAAGACAGAGTCTCAGCCTTAAGGACTGCATGTCAGGGAGACAGACACAACTTACTTGGGTTTTGAGAGCACAAGGAAATTTGAAATTGATTCTGAGAATCCAAGACAGATTTTCGCAGGCAGGGGCATTGGAGCTGGGTGTAGAAGTATGAGTAGGAGTTTGAGCTCCGTGACACTGACACCGACCTCTTGGGGGCTGAGGGGAGTGCCAGATCGAGGGCTGAAGTGTACAGGGGGAGGCGTGTCTGGGCAGTGGGATGATGCCCCGCAGGGAGGGACAGACGAAGATTAGGTTAGAACAAGAAATAGGGATCAGAGGGAACATGGCTTTGAATGATGGGCTGGGCACTTGGATTTTTTTTTTTAAGATTTTATTTATTTATTTGTCAGAGAGGGTGAGCACAGGCAGGCAGAGAGGCAGGCAGAGACAGAGGGAGAAGCAGGCTCCCTGCTGAGCAAGAAGCACGATGTGCGACTCGATCCCAGGACGCCGGGATCATGACCCCCGCTGAAGGCAGCCGCTCAACTGACTGAGCCACCCAGGCGTCCCTGGGCACTTGGATCTTATTCCAAAGACATTACAGGGTCTCCAAAAGAACTCTGGAAGAAAATGCTCCAGTATGATGTCCCCTGAGGGCAGATACAAGGACGGGGAAATGGGGGTCTGGAAGGCCAGGGAAAGAGTGTGTGACGGGGAAGGTAAGGACCGGCAGGACAGAGGCAGTGGGAGGGAAGTGGGCATGGTTCAGAAGGAGCATAGACAGGGTCTGTGTGTGGACCTGGAGGAGGGTGGGGTGCAGGGCTAGAAGGAGCGGGAGGAGGTGACAATGACCCCTTGAAGAGCCTCCTGGTAGGATTTCCTAGGGATGCTGGAGAGCAGCCAGTGAAACCCCACAGGGTCACAGCACATTTCAGGTCATGAATGATTTCCTGTAAAGGGTGAAAGGGGTCTTAGAGGGTCCCCTCCTCTGCACCCCCTCCTTTCCATCCCCCAGCCCAGGAAACATGTGTGCCTGCACAGCAGCCTCCTGGATGCCCCCTTGGGGATTGTCCCCTCTCTGCTCATCCTGGCTTTGGAAGGGGGAGCACCTGGGACACACCGTTCGGCGGGATAAGGTCTGTCCAGGGATGAAGGTGACAGGATGTGAAAATGCCACATGGCAGGAAATGGGACTGTTGAGGTCCAAGGCCTTCCTGCGCTCTTGGCACTGGGAGGCTCTGGGGTGGGCACGGGGCGGGGGAGACGCCCGTTGCTGGGCGGTCTTGCCTTTGGGGGTCTCAGGTGACATCCGACCTGATGCATACACCCTCAGCCCACATCCAAGTGCTTTGTTTTGCAAAGATGTGGCAACATGTTTATTATTCGGCTTCAGGAGTTCATTTCCTCCCAGCCCTTTGCACCTGCTGCAGACAGCCCGCTTCAAGATGAGACAATAAAGTGACACAGTGTTTTTAAATGTAATGAACTATTTTGGCTGTGAAATTGACCAGTGAGCAAATGGATACATTAACCCTATTAATAGCAGTTGGCTTTTTCTCCACATTTGGGTGCTTTGTCTCCAGAATCATCCATCTCTTACTAGGTCTCTGAGAAGAGTGAGGGTCCCGGGGTCCTGGGGGCTAGAGGCACCTAACGCAGGAAGGGGAGGCGGGGGCGGACTGGAGGCATTGGGAGCCCATGTCTCTGGGCCAGTGGCTCCTGTCCAAGGTCAGGATGTCCTGAGGCAGGTGCTAGGGTCTGGAGCCACCTGGCAGTGTTCGGACAAGGTGGCAAAGGGCTCTGCTGCCAGGATTCTCAACAGGAAAGTGATGAGAAAAACTGGAAAATAAGGCAAACGTATGCCTGCGTGTCCTTTCAATGTGACACCGGCCCCACTGGCGGGGAGTTATTTATATTTCAGCCTCCAAGGAATCATGCCTTTGTTCAACTCCGTTTACTATTCATCAGGTCCCGATTTTGAAGGGAGCGTGTTCAGTGGCGAACTTGCATCTGGCCGGGGTGACCATGACTTCCGTCTGTTGGCAAAGGAAGCCAGAGGCTGTGCTTCCCCTGCCCTCTCTGCAGGACCTTCCCTGGTTCTGTGTCTCGCTCAGTCCCTTTCCCCCATTCCTGGGTGCCTGTAAGCTGGGGGGCCTCAGGTGCTCCTTGACCCCACGCGCCTGCTCCCCCTTCATGAGCACAATAGGCTCATCATGTTCATTCTATATCGGCGTGAGACATTTATTAAAAACAAAACAAAACAAAACAACCTTTTTAAAAATAACATTTTGGGGCTCTTGGGTGGTTCAGTCGTTAAGTGCTTGCCTTTGGCTCGGGTCATGATCCCAGGGTCCTGGGTTTGAGCTCCGCATCAGGCTCCGTGCTTGGTGGGAAGTCTGCTTCTCCTTCTCCCACTCCCCCTGCTTGTGTTCCCTCTCTCGCTGTGTCTCTCTCTCAAATAAATACAAAAAATCTAACATAAATAAATAAATACAAAAAATCTAACATAAATAAATAAATAAATAACATTTTGATGCCTGTTCCTAGCCAAGCCTGTTCCTGGAGGCCCAGGTGGGGAAGGATGGGGCCGTTGGTATTTTTGAGGGTTTTTAGTCTCGTGACCCTTGTGATGCCTCAGAGACAAGCGGACCGATGCAGCTCAAGGCTTGCTCAGGTCACTCCCCATCTCCAGGTCCCAAATTCTGGTCCAGGAGTCTACTGTTGTTAAACAAACCATCCCGAACCTGCTCCTTATGGACGGAAAGAAGAATCATGGGACAGGAATTTGGGCAGGGTACAAGAAGGGCTTGGTCTGCTCCTTGATGGCTAGGGCCTCTGCTGGAAGACTGGAGCTGGGGTGACGCCAGCATCTGGGGCCAGAGGAGCCACTTCCAAGATGGTGGGGTTGGCAGAAGGCTGGGCTCAGCCTGCTCATGCAGTCGCAGTGGGTGGCTGGATTTCTCCAACATGGCGGCTCAGTGCTCCTGGGAGCCAGGTGGGAGCTCCATGGTCTTTAATGACCCAACCTTAAAGTCACAGCGTGATATGTCTGCTCTGCTCTCTGGGTCCACGAAGTCAGAAGCCGGCCTGCCTACCAGGGGGCGGCCACAGCTCCCCCGCCAATGGGAGGAGTGTCAAAGAGTGTGTGGTCCTGTCAAGGCTACTATGTCTTCTTCACAATGTCCTTCCTCTTTGGTCATTTCTGATGATGCTCTTTTTCTTGGTTCTTCCAATCTTGGGAGGGGCGTGGAGCTTCCAGTGACATCGTCCCATGGAACTCCACACACAGCAGACAACATGCCTATGTGGACGGGAGAGAAAGCTCATACTGCATTTAGTAAGTGAAGAAAACCAAGGAAAAATGAAATAGAAGAGTATCATCAAGGTGCTAAGTGATTCTCTCTGGATAGAAGGTTTAGACATGAATTCTCTCTTGTTGCTGCATATACAATTCTTCCTTTCTTTATACAAAGCTCAAAAACCATATGGGGATTCAGTGTGCTAGCTCTAGAATCAGATTGCTTGGGTTCATAGATCGGTTCTTTCCATTCCCAACTTTGTAACCTTGGGAGAGCTACGTTTACTCTCTGAAACTCAGTTTTCTCATCTGTAAAATGGGGTTAAGGACAGCCCAAGGGTACCTGCCTCCAAATGAGGATTATTATAAGGAATACTCAAGACAATGAATGCGAAGCACTAAACATAGTGTCCAACAGAAAGGGAGCAACCAAGGTTAGACATTACCTTTAGTGGTATCATTCATAATAGCTTTATAAAGAGATGACCGATGGAAGGTTGTGCAATTACACAAGAAAATAAAGGGAAACCAACCATAGAATTACCCAGAATCCCTTAAAAGCAGAAAGAGGGGGCACCCGGATGGCTCAGTGGGGTAAAGCCTCTGCCTTCAGCTCAGGTCATGATCTCAGGGTCCTGGGATCAAACCCCAAATTGGGCTCTCTGCTTAGCAAGGAGCCTGCTTCCCTTCCTCTCTCTCTGCCTGCCTCTCTGCCTACTTGTGATCTCTGTCTGTCAAATAAATAAATAAATAAATAAATCTTTAAAAAAAATAAAAAAATAAAAAAATAAAAGCCGAAAGAGAACAGAGTTGTAATAGTTTCTAATGTCCTGACAACAGCATTTTGTGTGGGTGTGTACATATGTTTTATCAGAAGCATAAACCCCATTGTATTGCTGGAAAAATCTCATAATTTGCCTTCACATCTTTGCTATTTGCTTCAGACATTCTGCTTTCATGAAGGTTTTGAAAAATCTAGGGCAGTGATTTTCCTTAGAAGGGAGGGAGAAGGTCACCAGGAAAGCAAGTCGTCCTAAGTATCCTCAGTATTCTAGAGGAAGCATTCAATCAGTCAAGATTAAGAAGCTAAAAGCAAAAGAATAATTGACCTGATTTTTTAAAGAGTGTAAAGGCTCTGTTCCCTGCTAGAACACAGAAACATTTGTTACCCTAAAAGGAAATATTTCTTTGACTTGCCTTGCTGTCAGCAGAAATTTTGGCGTTTGCATTCAATGCCCTTCAAGGCTAAATAAATAGGAGGGACAGACAGCACCATCAGTTGCAGATTTAGAGCAAGTCTGGACAAGCAGAAGTGGTGCAGAAGTAGGGCTGGCTGATGGTCCCCTCAGCCAGCAAGAGGGAAGACCGGGACCCCTGCAGCACCGTGTCGGGGGCCGGGTTGGCCTGGGTCTGGCAGACTCAAACCTAGCGCTGTTGCGAAGTGCAACTTTCTTGCAACTAGCTGCAAGCCTGCCAGTTATGCCCCCGGCCCGGGGCTGACATGGGATGGGGTACACTAAGTCCTGGATGGGTGCATATACAGAGGAAATGAATGGAGTGGGGGAAACCCTTGACCTCCATCTCCAGGGGATCGTGCTTAGATGCTAGGACCGGAATCCAAAGGAAAGGACACTTTTTGTTCATTTTTCTGCATCCCATGTACGGCTTACATGGTTAACGATGAGGGTACTTAATGGCCCACAATCTCTCCCTTTGAGGGATGGTGGTGGAGGTTACAGGAAATAAGACTTATTTTCTTCCAAATAATTTTCCACATTTTCTACAGTGAGCATATGTTGTTTTCATATATTTGTACAGAATATGGCTATGTAAAAAAATCCAGATACACACCCTCCTCTCGGGAAAGAATCCATTCCCATCTTGTCATGCATATCTTCAGACCTATGTGCACACACCTACTTCATCATAAACGCTCGAGGGCTTGCTGCACACCTTTCATCACGATCTCGGCCCTCCCAACAGCTGTGAGATAGGATCTTAGAGATGAGGAAACATGCTCAGAGAGGTTAAGCAACTCGTCTGAGGTCACACAGGGTGGTGGCAGGTCTGACACCTGAGTCCTTGCCCTTAAATATCTCGCTATACTGCTCCATCCTTGTAAACATAATATAGCAAAATTAATTTGCAAATACTTTTTTTTAGGTTTTAAAAGGTGAATTTGTGTGTTTGCTTTTGTCTATTTTTTGCAAGTAAAGGCGAGGATCAGAGGCAGCTGCTGGGTGCAGAGGACTTGATGATTTCTTTCCTTGTGGCTGAAAATGGCAGTGGTGAGACCACCTTCCCAAAGGGGCCTTCAGGGCACCCAGGAACTAGACTTTTTTTTTTTTTTTTTTAAGATTTTTTATTTATTTCACAGACAGAGATTACAAGCAGCCAGAGAGGCAGGCAGAGAGAGAGGGGGGAGCAGGCTCTCCACTGAGCAGAGAGCCCGATGCGGGGCTCGATCCCAGCACCCTGGGATCATGACCTGAGCCGAAGGCAGAGGCTTTAACCCAATGAGCCACCCAGGCGCCCCCAGGAACTAGACTTTTATGTTCACCATGGAAAACAGAGAAAGCACAGAAATGAACATACTGGTGGGCCTTTGGGGCTGGGAAGACCAGGCTCGCCCCCACTTCCAGGTATCCTATTCTCCCTGGCACACCAGGCTGTCCTTTGTCACCTCTGAGTCACATGTCATAGGAACTCCCTCCAGGCCCTCCTTTGCTCCTGGTGCACTCTGTGGGCCCTCCAACCAAAAGGCACATGACGTCACAGAGTGCCCTTGGGCAGGGCCCTCTCCGGTGGCTAAACAGGCAAGCGGGGAGCGGGAGCGAGGAATGGAAGGTTCTAGCTCAGCCCAGGAATGCCCAACCCCGCCCCCATTCCGCGCCCCATCCCCTGCCCTCGCCCCGCCCCACGCCCAGCCCCGCCTCTAGTGCCCCGCAGCCACGCCCTCCCCAGCCCGCCCCGGTGCTGCAGGGTGTCCACCGGGGGGCATTGGCTGAAGAGGCTAAAGGGCAGAGGAGGGGCACTTCCTTAGGTCTTGAACCCCAGCCCAGCCCGTCCTCTCGGTCATTTGGACGGAGCGCCCTTCCGGAGGGTCAGTAATCATTTTGCTACCTTCAGATGCTGTTTCCCAAGCCGCACGGGTGGGATCTAATTTAGCTGTAGCGGGAACGTAACGGTGTTCAGTTGCACCGCCTCGCGCCAACGGCAGGTGTTGAGGGCTTTGAAGATTAAAGTATGATGAGAAATTAATTATGTAAGGGAAAGCCCTGGAACTGGAGACAGAATAAACCTAGATTAAAAACCAGGAGGTCCGAATGGGCAGCACGCTCTTCACGCTTGAGGAGAGATGGGCAACAGCAGACATTGGCGGGACGCTTGACGAGGTGCGGACTTGCACGAGGTGTTTCAGCCTTATCTGAGTTGGCAGGTCTCTGTTACGGTGGTGGCACTCCAGTCTGATAGATGAGGATGTCCGGGCCCGGAGAGGTTGAGTGCCTGGCTCCAGATCACACAGCTTCAAAAGACCAAACTCGAAACACGGAACCCAGGCTCCAAGGTCCCGTTTTCTCTGAGGCCAGCTCAGTAGGAGAAATATATTCCTTACTGCAGAACGTGTCCCCGAGGGTCTCCGGGACTCTGGCTTCTCCTATTCATGATATGTTGATTTGTGGTCGGGGAAACAACCATTTGCCAATTTATTTAGAAAGAAAAATCCCAGGATGTCGATGGGGACACTTAAACTATCAGGATTTGCATGGAAGACTTACTATTGTTTTGGGTAGAACGTAGGCTATTAGTTACGGATGATACAAATGATGATAGCAGCCCCATAAGGAGGCAACCGAATGGTTTCCCACAGCCCAATTCTGATCCTGGCTGCGTGGAGAAGCCAGACTTCCATCTGAGCTCAGAATCATCAAGCCCGATTGTCTCCCAGCCTCGAAGCTATTACACTCCTGGGGTTGATGTAATTGTTAGAGGGTGAGATGGTAACTGTCTCTGAATGGGGTTGGATTTGCAACTGTGTTAAGCACTCCGTAATTGGACAGACCCACACAGAAACCACCCCTGAGCCCCTGCGGGAGGTGTGGCTTCAGGAAGGACTCTTCACTCCTGAGCTAAGCTTCCGACTCCTCGTCCTCCCCTCAGGATGGTAGTGATGTAGTAGGGGCAGGCCTGATGGGTGCCTCCTGGGTTCCTAACAGGCGATCAGTAAACACTCAGCGGCTGCTACTGTTGCCAAGGGCACTGGCTTGTGTGCCCGCATGCTTGCACACATGTGTGTTTTAAAGCCATGAAAACAGCCAGAAACAAGGAATGGGACCCCAGAGACCTGATTTCTCTTCTCAGCGTGGCTCATCATGGACTCTGAAATCCTGGGCACCTCGTTTATCTTCTTTAGTCTCCAATTTCCCCATCTATAAAATGGATTTAATTGAGATTATCTGTAAGTTTCCTGTCTGTATAAGACATTCTTAGAATCTGTCATTCTTGTTACCTCTCGTATAGTTGGTAAAAACCTCAGCAGTGGGGAAGGGGCTGGTCACAAACACAGATGGGCTGTGGGAGACTGGGAGGCGATAGGGAGGGGTGGGGATTGTGGTAAACGGAGGAGGGTGAGTCCCAGCTGAACAGGTCGCCACCACTCAGAACTGCCACATGGAAGAGTAGGCTCCATCACGCCAGATTTTCTCGTTTGTTCAAGAGAACTGGAGACAGATTTTTATGTGCAGTTTTGCATTTTTAAGTGCTGGCAGCTAAATCAAATGAAAATGGAAAGACCTGACGTCCCAAACAAAGCTGTCTGAGCATCGGGTTCAAAATCAGCCCGTATCTGTGGTCTCTGCCACAGCCACATCTCCAGGCCAGTATCATGTCCAGGCAAGATCACCCTGAGGACTGGTGAGATTTTGTTTTAACGTTGTTTATTTCAACATGAAGACCCACATTATAACCTTAAGAGCACCGAGGGGGAGACGAGAAAGGTCCCTGTTCTAGAAACCGTTCATCTGTTTTTAGCTCCTGGGCTCAGCGTGGTTGATGACATCATTCTGCAGGTCTGCTTCTGTGCAGAGAGTGTTTCGGGGACGCTGAAAGGTCCTGGTGCCCCTAAATCTTCCTCAGACACCCGCATTGCTGCGATTTGTGCCGACGCCTCCAACCTCGTCGGATCCGGCCAGGGTCTCCCACTCCAGTCTGTTACCGGGTATTTTTACATGACTGCTGATGAGTTTCAGAGTTCTTTGGGGTGCTTTAAAAAAATCATATAAAATATATATTTACCAAAAAATCATATAAAATACATATTTACAAACTATATAAATAAAAATATGCATAATGTAAAATTTACCATTTTCACCATTTAAAAAAAATTTTTTTTAAAGATTTTTTATTTATTTATTAGTTAGAGAGAGAGAGAGTGAGCAAGCACAGGCAGACAGAGAGGCAGGCAGAGGCAGAGGCAGAGGGAGAAGCAGGCTCCCTGCGGAGCAAGGAGCCCGATGTGGGACTCGATCCCAGGACGCTGGGATCATGACCTGAGCCGAAGGCAGCTGCTTAACCAACTGAGCCACCCAGGCTTCCCCCATTTTCACCATTAAAAAAAAAAGATTTTATCCATTTATTTGACAGAGAGATCACAAGTAGGCAGAGAGGCAGGCGGAGGGGGGCGGGGAAGCAGGCTCCCTGCTAAGCAGAGAGCTGGATGCGGGGCTCGATCCCAGGACCCTGAGATCATGACCTGAGCTGAATGCAGAGGCTTTAACCCACTGAGCCACCCAGTTGCCCCATTTTCACCATTTTTTAAACAGGTTTTATTTATTTATTTGACAGACAGAGATCACAAGTAGGCAGAGAGAGAGAGAGAGAGAGAGGAGGAAGCAGGCTCCCTGCTAAGCAGAGAGCACGATGTGGGACTTGATCCCAGGACCCTGGGATCATGACCTGAGCACAGAAGACAGAGGCTTTAACCCACTGAGCCACCCAGGCGCCCCCATTTTCACCATTTTTAAGCGCATGGTTCTTTGGCATTAGGTACATTCACAGGGTTGTGCAACCATCATCCCCATCCATCTCCAGGCTTTTTCACTTGCAACACTGAAACTCTGTCCCCGTTAAGTTCCCCAGCCCCTGGCAGCCACTGTTCTACTTTCTGTCTCTAATGAATCTGATGACTCTGGGTACCTCTTATGAGTGTGATTATACAGGATTTGTCTTTTTGTGATTGGCTTATTTCACTTCATGTCATGAGGGAGCCTCCTCACTCAGCAGGGTGACTGCTTTCACTTCATGTCATGAATCTGGAGCCAGAATTTCCCGCCTTTTTTAGGGTGACCGTACCTATAGACCACGTGTTGTTTCTCTGTTCGCCTGTCGCTGGCCACTTGGGCTGTTTGCACCTTCTGGCTGCTGTGGGAAACATGGCTATGATCGTGGGTGTGCAAACAACAGTGCACGTTCCTGCTTTCAGGTCTTTTGGAGACGGACCTAGAAGGGGGATTCCCGGATCACATGATAGTTCTATTTTTAATTTTTTGAGGAACTGCGCTACCGTTTTCCATAGCAGCCGCCCCTTTTGACATTATTTCCAGCCACACAGGGTTCCAATCCCTCCACGTGCCCACTAACCCTTCTTATTTTCTGTTTTTCGTTTTTGTAAAAAACAGTAGCCATCCTAACGAGTGGGACAGGAGACCTTTCTAAAGGGTCAGCATAAGGGGAAGAGGAGAGACCATAGAAGGTCAAATGTTAGCAGGTCCTGGGCTGGTGTGCCACGTTCCCTCCCTCTCACCCCCAGTTCACATGGAACATGGAGGCGGGTGAGGGGAGGGAGTAGGTTACAAAGGGTGCAGGCTCCGCCACCTTTCTCAGGATTTCTTTTTAAAGAGGAGTAGCCCGTGTGTTGATTTCCCGTGTGCTGTGCCAATATTTCTCGTCGTGTGGTTTATTAAATGTAATCGACCAGATGTTCCAAGGATTATATCGCCCTCATGGCCTGGTGGCACTGACAGCCATTAGCTTTAATCAGCTTTCTGACTGCAGCAGGCCCCGGAGATTTCTTGACCTCCCGCAGCCAATTCTCTCTTCTTGCCCAGTAAGGCAATGTCTGCTGGGCACGTGGCCGCGCAGAATAAAGACTACGTTTCCCAGCCTCCCTTGCAGCTACCTGTGGCCATGTGACCAGGTTCTGGCCAATGGGATGCCAGTCGAGGCTCAACAGGGCGGCAGGTGGGGATCTGTTTTCAGAGCTAGCCAGCAGGCAAGCGTCCTCTTCCTCTCCCTCTCTCCTTTCTCCCTTTTCCCGATCTGTTGTCTGCGGCTGTCACCTTGGTTCCTGAAGACTAAGTCAAAGGTTAGGGGTGGAGGAGTGGGGCAGAGCCACCACGCAGCCCTGATCTGCTAACGCGTGACCTGTGGTGTTGCTGGCACTACGAGCAGGGCGTGGGATGCATTTAATAGGTTGCCCAAACCCCCTGCATGTTCCCACCTCGTGTCCAGTAGCTCCTATGTTCAGGTCCTGGCTCTTCTCCTTGGAAGACCGACTTTGAGCTGGTTCCCTCCAGGAGGGCTCCCCAGTGAGTTTCCACTCTCTGCGCGGGGACGGTCAAGCCCATGTTCCTGTTGACAGTATGGTGAGCCCCACCGCATGGCCCGGATAATTCAGTGGATCCAGTGGGCTGTAGGTTCCCAGAAGAGGCTCCTTCTGTCCAGGGTGAGCCCTTCTGTTTCCATGGGGAGTCCAGGGGGTGAGTTCCTGGAGCCTGGAGTCAGGGGGCACTTGGGGGTGGATGGGGATGGGCTATTTGCTAATGGATATGGAAAGATTTCAATACTTTAATCACCTATATGGCTGTCCTGGTATGCGTGGGCCCCATGTCAGCTTGAGTAGAGAGATGTAGAAATTGTTCCCGTTGGGAAGATTTGGAAGAATGAATCTGCAGAGCCAGTCTCCTTTAACCTCCAAGCTCTCCCCCTGCTGCGAGTTTACAGAAATAAAACAGGGCACCGTTCAGATGAAAGATTAAGGGAGAGAGAGGATGCCTGATGAGCTCCACCGTAGACCAGGGCCTTTGCGGTCGTGCTCACTAGTACACTCAGCTAGCCCAGGATGGGGGTTTACTATTTCCTTTCTTTTTGCAGATGAGGAAACAGCAACCAGAGGGACTGGTACCACTTTCAAGATTTTGGATCTGGTAAGTGAACTCGGGCATTTATACACTGTCAGAAGGCAAGGGTTGGGATTTGGGGTCCAAGGCGATCTGAGATATGTACAATCAGGCAAAATGGGGAAAAGATCTGGCCTCAGAGCACCTGTGGCTCAGTAAGCATGTTCAGTGGACATGGCACCCAGAGTTCAGGGCCAGACAGATGCATTGGGACTTTGACCCCAGGGGCCCACCTGCCTTGTCTGCCCTCCCAGGTTACCTCCCCAGGTCAGCACCAGCCCTAGGGGCTCCATGCCCCTTCTCCACACTCCCTGGCATTGAGCTGCCTTTGGACTAGGGAGGTGCTAATGATTTGAAATCTCAGCCCAGGGATTTCATTGATCCTTTAAGCTCAGCTGGAAAAATTCCCTCCCTCAAATAGCTGTTTTATCTTCCGGCCCTTGCCACCACTTTAATTATACTAAGTCCTCATCAGATGCCTCCAACGAGAGGGAATTAAAAAGAAAAGAAAAAAGAGAGAGACGGGCCATCAGGGCAGGCTGTGTTTCCTTTCTAGACCATTTGGAACAGGATTGCTTGTTATCACCCTTTGGATCGCAGCTTTCACCTGGAGATTAAAAGATGCCCCCCCCCCCCCCCCCCC
>RCUC01084012.1:0-54973 GCA_003697995.1 Taxidea taxus jeffersonii
AAAAAAAAAAAAAATCATTTCCTTCTCCTCTTAAATATTCTTTCATCAATTAGATTAAAAAGAGGAATACGTGATTGAACTGCCTTCCCTACCAGCAGATCTTGGATAATCCTAGAGCAAGAGCTCATACACGGTCGCTAAAGTACCCTACTCAGTTACCTGACTGATGGTAGGGCGACTTTCCGAAGTCTGAAGTGTAGCACTGTGCTTCTGACATTTTGTGACTGCCTGGCTTTTCTACATACAGCAGAGCATGTTGTAAGGCATTTCAAGCTTTCCACCTCCCTGTGAGTCAAAACACATCTGGCAGCAAAACCAGTAAATCTGGCAGTCAGCCAGAAAGTCTGACAGCAAATCCCTTTTGAGAGTCAGCCTGGTGGAGCATGAGTAAAAGAAGTTTACCATTATGCCGATCTACCTGGCAACCTGCATCACCTTTATGTCCAGCTCTTCAACCCTCCGTATGGTTTCTTTATAAACAGGACCATGATTTCAAGTGGCTCAGGATTTTTCTAGCAGCTCTTATTCAACCCGAGAGGATTAGCCTTTTATTCTGACCAGAGCTAGTTGCCAGGTCACCATTTAAGCCCTTCAAAGCCATCCCAGTTGATTATAACTGTTTTCTTTGTTATTGAAGGATTTGTACTTTCTTTTTGGCCATGAATCTATCCAGATTGAATAAGATCTGTTGGCCCAGGACCAGTCCTGTGAGTTTTTCAAGTACCACACGGTGCCACACTATCCTGAGTTGGTTAATGCTATAAAACTCTTCCAGAAGCCTTCTGAAAAAGTTATGTGGAATGCCCACAAAAAGAGAGCACACACTGTCTTTTCAGAGCCATTGCTCAAGAACATCTCGGGTGTTTCAAAGCAAACTGGAAACACCCTAAGTGAGGTAGTGATGGGAAGGAAAACCCTATATCTCATTCCATCTTAATCTTTTTAAAAAATATTTTATTTAGTTATTTGATAGAGATAGAGATCACAAGTAGGCAGAGAGGCAGGCAGAGAGAGAGGGAGGAGAAAGCAGGCTTCCTGCTGAGCAGAGAGCCCAATGCTATGTAGGGCTTGATCCCAGGACCCTGAGATCATGACGTGAGCCAAAGACAGAGGCCTAACCCACTGAGCCACCCAGGTGTCCCCCAATCTTATCTTTTTTTTCCCCTGGGAGAGCTTATGCTTTCTGGAATTTATTAGAGAACTATCCATTGTATGGCATAACTCCTAAACCTTCTCAAGAGAAGTTTGTTGCATCTATGCTTTATGTATTCTTACATCTTTCTAATATTAATATACTACTACTAATATATTTCAAGTCAAATTTTATAAACCGTTTTATTAGCTTGGAAATACAATTTTATAATATGACAGATTATATAGCAATATAAGCTTGTCATTTTAGATGAGAAGTCATTAAAAATATCTCAACTTTTAGAGTTTTAGTCAGTTTTACTACCTACTATGTCAAACCTCTCAAATTTCTAAATTTCCATAACGATTATAGTTCAATGAATACTTTAATGTCCATGTTATGCTCTGAATCCCATAGCAGTTGAATGAGTAGGTGATAGGCAATAAATGTGTGCCCTGAATTCATTTTAATACTTGCTCTTGATGTCTTTATTTACTTGCTTACTGACAACTTCCCAAATCCAAGTGAAGCTTCTGAAATGGTTACCAGACAATCAGAGGGTATCACAAATCCATGTGTATCCCTTGTCACTTTTAATAATTTCAGACTCTTTCTCCTTCATGGAATTTTAGAATATCAAAGCTAGAAGTTTCCCAGAAAGGTTATTCAGTGCATTTACCTAATTTTACACATGGGAAGACAGAGGTAAGATAATTCATTTGTTCAATGTTATACAGATAAACATAATAGATATTTGGCTATATGGTAAGCAGTATTCTAAGAAGCTTTCCAAGATTTCCACTTCATTATATACATTGTTGTATAATACCCTCAATTTGATTGCAGGTGAGTGAAATAACACATCACTTCCTTGATGAGGATAATTCAGATCCCTAATAAGTTAACTTATGTTAATCAAATGCAATATAGCTTTGGTGGGCCTGACCAAATAAGATGAACTCTTTAAAAGAAGATATAGAGATTAGAAGTAAAATAAACCAGGGAGACAGAAATTCTCCCACTAGAAGAAAAAATAAATTCCGTAAACTGCCTATAGAGGAAACCATATGGAAAGAACTATAAGGTGGCCTCTAGGAGCTGAGTGGCTCCCAGCCACTCAACGACAATAAAATGCAAAATTCAGTCCTACAAGGAACTAAATTCTACCAACAACCAGTGAGTATGGAAGAGAACTCTGAGCCCAAGATGAGATTTTAGCCATGACTAATTTCAGCCTAGTGAGACCCTGAGTAGAGAACCCAGCTGACCTATCCCTGGACTCCTAACTCATGAAAGCTATTAAATAATAAATTGTATTATTTTAGGCAACCAAATTTTCATTACTTTCTATACAGTAATAGAAAGCTAATATAAACTATAACTCAGGTTTTCTTATTCTAAGGTCAATGACTTTTTTTCATATATTACCCAAACTCTTCTAATATTACATGTGCAATAAAATTAGGGACCACATAAAGCAAACCCAGATATGACTACTTTTGATATGACTAACCATTCTTGGCATATTTTTGGACATTTACTTTACATGCCCAGATTGTGATAGAACACAATCTGTTACCATCTGTGAATCCATATACATTCTCATTCATTCATTGCTTCCTTAAAAGCAAAACTAATGTGTATATTTTCCTTGTTATTTTTCTAGTACCTGATGACATAAAAACTAAATGCAATGAAGTCAGAAGAATATCTAGTTTCCATGGGAGAGATAAATGTGATTTCCTAAGGGTAAATGTAAAAGGAAAGGAAGGTGTAACAGAGCCAAGAAATTGATACATTAAACTCAGAAAAGGAAATATTCCCTATTACTCTCAATTTGAAAGACTGATTCTTAATTCAAACCACACAGATCTGTACTATTTTTTCCAAATTTGCCAGATACTCCTTTAGGAAAACCAGTTAAGTTCCTTTTGACTTTGCTGGTTTCCCTCTGTAGACTGGGGAAAAAAAAATATTTCTACCATACAGATAGGCTCCAACACATAAAACTGAAACAATTTTCTACAGGCATATACTATGTTATCCTTGGGAGGTATATGGGAGATGGTGGAATGGGAAGATTTCCTCCCACCGACAAAGCAAATCGACCACTACTTATGGAATAATTCTTACTGAAAGAGAATTGAAAACTAGCTGAACAGTCCCTCCACAACAACAAATAAAAGGGCCACATTAAGACAGGTAGGGAAGGTAGAGATGCTGTCTCACCAAAACCCCCATCCTGGAACAGAAACCACAATAGGGAGGGATCTCATGGGCCTAGAGCCTCTCCCTGAGGAGTGCAGGGTTTATGCCCCACAGTAGGAAACCCAACCCACCCCCTGGGACCTACACCAGAGAAACAAGGCCCCCAAAACACTTAACTCTGAAAACCAACCAGGCTTACAACCAGGATATCCACAGGATTATGAGGATCTGGGATACTCCTTGTGAGGAGCTCATGGGTGGACTCACTCATCCTGGGATGCACTGCAGAGGCAGCAGTTTGAGAGGTAACAATTATACGTGAAAGAGCTTCATTTGCTAATCTTAAAGCATCTGCCAGGACAAGGACCATTTGGGACTTTCTCTAAGGACAAAGTAGCTGGCAACTGCCAATTTTACATTCTTCCTCTACAGCCTCACTAAAACCTTACTAAAAATAGTGCCCCAATCCCAGCACTATTTTCCTGCTTCACTAAACCTGCCAGCATATCCTTTCCCCAGCATGTGCTCCCTGCATGCTACAGCTGTGGGCATGCCCCACCTTCAGCCCTCTCCTACAGCCTCACTAATCCCTGTGGATGAGTGCAGGCAGATGAGCACAGTGTACAGGGGATGCTCCTTGATCACCTGGACCTGGTGGCCAGAAAAACTTATATTTCTACAGAGCTATAACAACTGGAAAGACAGTTCCAGGCAGGCTAGGGCACCCAAGGTACTACACAGATGGCATATTGGAGCACACCCCTAGTCGGCCTGTGAAAAAGGCCTATCTACTTGTCCTGGAGCTCTAACCCAAAGGACAGACTTCAGGTTTACCACACATCTAGAAGCTACAAAGGATACAGGGAACATAGGCAGGGAAACAACCTTCTGACACCCTCCCTAGGCCTTACCACAGCTCCCTGGTACCTCCAAGGAAGGAGTTTATACACTTGCCTAAAGCCTCAATTTCTGCAACTGTCACCTAAGGGACACTACACATTTTGTGGTCTGGAAGGCAGCAGGGCCTTCCAGTGAACCACTGCTGTGCCCTCCACTGAAACCATAGTGAAATCACTATGGTTTCACAAGACTAGATATATTTACAATTTTTAAAACCTACTGCCATAGGATCTGGCTTCCAATTAGCCTGAAACTAGGTGCTGAGATCATCTACTTGCAAGTCTTGGCACAGTCTCAAGAGCTGAGACCTATCAAGAATAAATCAGGCTACTTTGACAATCTCAAAGGTTTGAAAGAACACCAAGAGGGAAGGCAAGGTTAAATGATAAGCTTTATCTCCTGCATAAGGCCACTCAACAAAACTAGGAGAGGCAGCTGTTTCATCAAAACAGAGAGAAGTAGCTCTTTCACATATAATCCAGTTACCTCTCAAACACAGAAACAAACACGAGAGTCAAGCAAAATAAGGTAAGAGAGAGATAGGTACCAAATGAAAAGTACAAGACTAGACCTCAGAAAAAGACCTTAATGAAATGATAAAAATTTGAAGAACTCAAAGTAATCATCATGAAAATACTTACCACACTGTATATCAACTGTACTTAAAAAATAATAACTTTTAAACAGTTCAAATAAAAATGCTTACCAAACTCAGGAGTAAAATGGATGAACACAGTGAGAACTTCAACAAACTGAAGATATTAAAAGTATGAAACAGAAATAACAGAGGTGAAGAACAGAATAAATACAATAGAGGGGTTCATAGCAGACTAGACAAAGGAGAAGAATGGATCAGTTCAGGAAAACAGGGCAGTAGAATTCACCCAAAAGAACACCACAAAAAAAAATTATATATACATATATAAAAGTGAAGATAGTTTAAGGAATCTATGAGATAACACCAAATGAAATAACATGTGTGTTAAAGGAATCCCAGGAGAAGAGAGAAAGAAATGGGCAGAAAAGGTATCTGAAGAAATAATGGATAAAAACTTTCCTAACCTGGGGAAGAAAATAAACATCCAAATCCAGGAGGCACAGAGTGTCCCGAATAAGAGGAACCCAAAGAAATTCACACCAAGGGCCATGGCCCCAGGCAGTGTGGCTGTGGGACAGAGGGGGATCACATCAATGCTGCAGCTCTTTTGCTTAGGCTGGCAAGGTGGCAGCCAGGAATGTTCTGCCACAGTGGCACTCCCTCCAAAGCCACCTCTGGCCAGCTGCCAGCTGCAAGTCACTGTGTCCATCCAGCTCCACATTGCGTGGGACATGGGACCCCTGAGTGGCACAGTTTGGCTGAGAAAGTGCACCCTAGGTGGATCCAGTTGTCCAACCAAGCTCTGCCACTCCTGCTCACAAGGGTATACCTTGCCTTGTCATGGTTGACATATTCAGCTATATGTCCCTTCAACCACCTCTCACCAAAATGACTAGGAGAAGAAACATCCAACAGAGGAAAAATTCAGAGACTGTGACCTCTGCCACAGAACTATTGGGTAGGGACATAAACAATATGTCAGAAATAGAATTCAGCATAATAATTGTCCAAGCAATGGCTAGGTTGGAGAAGACCATTAGTGGCAACATAGAATCTCTAAGGGTGGAAGTGAGAGCTGATCTGGCAGAACTTGAAAAGGCTATCAGTGAGATCCAATCTAATCTAAATACTCTAACAGCTAAGGTAAATGAGGCAGAAAACAGAATTAGTGATCTAGAAGACAAACTGATAGAGAAGAAAGATCAGGAGGAGGCCTGGAACAAACAGCTTAGAAGCCATGAAAAACAAAATTAGGGAAATAAATGACGCCATGAAACATTCCAATGTCAGAAATATTGGGATTCCTGAGGGGAGGTGGAGAAAGAGAGAGGGCTAGAAAATATAGTTGAACACATCCTAGATGAAAATATCCCTAATCTGGGGAGTGTAACAAATGTTCATGTCTGAGAGGCAGAAAGGACAACCCCCAAGATCAACGAGGATAGAAAGACCTCCAGGCATGTGATTGTGAATTTCACGAGTCATAAATTCAGAGAAACTGTTTTAAGGGCAGCTAGGGGGAAGAGATTTCTTATTTAACAGAAGGAGGACCATTAGAATAATTTCAGGCCTGTCCAAAGAAACCTGCCAAGCCAGAAAGGGCTGGCAAGACATTTTCAGGGCACTAAATGAGAAGAATATGTAGCTAAAAAATTTTATCCAGCAAGACTAACATTCAGAACGGATGGAGAGATAAAGAGCTTCTAACACCAGTAAGATGATGTGACCACCAAACTGGCACTACAAGAAATATTAAGGAGGGTTCTATAAAAGAAGAAAGAGTCCAAAAGTGACATAGAACATAAATTTACAGAGACAATCTATAGAAACAAAAACTTCACAGGCAACATGTCAATAAAAACTTATCTTTCAATAATCACTCTCAACGTGAATGGCCTAAATGCTCCCACAAAATGGCACAGGGTTGCAGACTGGATAAAACAACAGGACTCGTCCATATGCTGTTTACAAGAGATGCATTTTGAACCTAAAGATAGATCTAGACTGAAAGTGAAGGGATGGAGAACAATCTTTCATGCCAATGAGCCTCAAAAAAAAAAGCTGGGATAGCGATTCTTTTTTTTTTTTTTTTTTAAGATTTTACTTATTTACTTGACAGAGAGAGAGATCACAAGTAGGCAGAGAGGCAGGCAGAGGCGGGGCGGGGGCAGAAAGCAGGCTCCCCGCTGAACAGAGAGCCAGATGTGGGGCTCGATCCCAGGACCCTGAGATCATGACCTGAGCTGAAGGCAGAGGCCTAACCACTGAGCCACCCAGGTGCTCCTGGGGTAGCGATTCTTATATCAGATAAATTAGATTTTACGCTAAAGACTGTATTCAGTCTTTAGCTCTAGAAGGACATTACATCATTCTTTTTTTTTTTTTTAAGATTTTTTATTTATTTATTTGTCAGAGAGAGCGAGCACAGGCAGGCAGAGTGTCAGGCAGAGGCAGAGGGAGAAGCAGGCTCCCTGCTGAGCAAGGAGCCCGATGTGGGACTCGATCCCAGGATGCTGGGATCATGACCTGAGCCGAAGGCAGCTGCTTAACCAACTGAGCCACCCAGGCATCCCCATCATTCTTAAAGGATCTATCCATCAAGAAGATCTAACAATTGTAAATATTTATGCCCCCAACATGGGAACAGCCAACTACATAAGCCAACTCTTATTCAAAATAAAGAGTCATATTGATAAGAATACATTGATTGTAGGGGATCTTAACATGCCATTCTCAGCAATAGACAGATCATCTAATCAGAAAATCAACAAAGAAACAAGAACTTTGGATGACACATTGGACCAGATGGATCTCATAGATATATACAGAACATTCCACCCTAAACCAACAGAATACTCATTCTTCTCAAGTGCACATGGAACTTTTTCCAGAATAGACTGCATACTGGGTCACAAATCAGGGCTCAACTGATACCAAAAGACTGAGATTATTCCTTGCATATTCTCAGACTACAACACTTTGAAACTGGAACTCAACCACAAGAAAAAGTTTGGAAGGAATTCAAACACTTGGAAGCTAAAGACCATCCTACTCAAGAATGTTTGGATCAACCAGGAAATCAAATTAGAACTTAAACAATTCATAGAAACCAATGAGAATGAAGACACATTGGTCCAAAACCTGTGGGATACAGCAAAGGCAGTCCCAAGGAGGAAATACATAGCCATAATACACCAACTCTCTTTACACCTTAAAGAACTGGAAAATCAAGAATGAATTAAGGCAACCCCACACACAAGAAGGGAAATAATTAAGATTAGAGCAGAGATCAATGAGTTAGAGACTAGAGACACAGTAGAACACATCAACAAAACCAGAAGCTAGTTCTCTGAAAGAATTAATAAGAGCAATAAATCACTGACCAAACTAATCCAAAAGAAAAGAAAGAGAAGCTAAATTAATAAAATTATGAATGAAAGGGGGAGAGATCATGACTAACACCAAGGAAATATAAACAATAATCAGAAATTATCCACCAACAGTTATATGCCAATAAGTTAAGCAACCTAGAAGAAATGGATGCATTCCAGGAAACTTATAAACTCCCAAGACTGAAACTGGAAGAAATTGGTAACCTGAATAGACAAGTATCTAGTAATGAGATTGAAGCAGTGATCAAAAACCTCCCAAAAAAACAAGAGTCCAGGACCTGACAGATTCCCTGGGGAATTCTACCAAACATTCAAAGAAGAAATGATACCTATTCTCCTGAAGCTGTTTCAAATACTAGAAATGGAAGGAAAACTTCCAGGCTCCTTCTATTACCTTGATCCCCAAACCAGGCAAAGACCCCATCAAAAAGGACAATTTCAGACCAATATCCCTGATGAATATGGATGCCAAGATTCTCAACAAGATCCTAGCTAACAGGATCCAATAGTACTTTAAAAAGATTATCTGCCATGACCAGGTGGGATTTATCCATGGAATGCAAGGGTGATTCAACATTTGCAAACCAATCAATGTGATAGAACAAATCAATAAAAGAAGAGAGAACCACATGGTCCTTTCAATTGATACAGAAGAAGCATTTGACAAAATATAGCTTCTTTCCTGATTAAAACTCTTCAAAGTATAGGGATAGAGGAAACATTCCTCAACTTCATAAAATCCATTTATGAAAAACCCACAGCGAATATATCATTCTCAATGAGGAAAATCTGGCTGCCTTCCCATTGAGGTCAGGAACATGACAAGGATGCCCACTCTCATCACTGTTGTTCAATAGTATTAGAAGTCCTAGCAAGAGCAATCAGATAACAAAAAGAAATAAAAGGTATTCAAATTGGCAAAGAAGAAGTCAAACTGTCTCTCTTCACAGGTAACATGATACTTTATATGGAAAACCCAAAAGATTCCCCCCCAAACTACTAGAACTCCTACAGTAATTCACTAATGTGACAGGATACAAAATCAATGCACAGAAATCAGTTGCTCTCTTACACACTAACAATGAAACTACAGAAAGGAAAATTAGAGAATTGATTCCATTTGCTATAGCACCAAGAACCATAAGATACCTTGAAATAAACCTAACCAAAGAGGTAAAAGATCTGTATCCAAGGAACTACAGAACATTAATAAAATAAATTGAAAAAGAAACAAAAAGATGGAAAAACATTCCTTGGTCATGTATTGGAAGAATAAACATTGGTAAAATGTCTATACTACCCAGAGCAATCTATACTTTCAATGCCATCCCAATCAAAATTCCACTGACATTTTTCAAAGTTCAGGTACAAACAATCCTAAAATTTGTATGGAACCATAAAAGAACCCAAATTGTTAAGGAAATGTTGAAAAAGAAAAACGAAGCTGGGGGTATTATGTTGCCTGATTTCAACCTTTATTACAAAGCTGTGATCACCAAGACAGCATGGTACTGGCACAAAAACATACACACAGACCAATGGAACAGGATAGAGAGTCTAGATATGAACCTGAAACTCTATGGTAAAATAATCTTCAACAAAGCAGTAAAAAATATCCAGTGGAAAAAAAGACAGTCTCTTCAAAAAATGGTGTTGGGAAAATTGGACAGCTATGTATAGAAGAATGAAACTCGACTATTCTTTTACACCATACACAAAGATAAAGTCAAAATGGATGAAAGACCTCAAAGCGAGACAGGAATCCATCAAAATCCTAGATGAGAACATAGGCAGTAACCTCTTCAACATCAGCCACAGCAACTTCTTTCGAGACACGTCTCCAATGTCAAGGGAAACAAATGTGAAAATGAACTTTTAGGACTTTAAAGCAAGATAAAAAGCTTCTGCACAGCAAAGAAAATAGCCAACAAAACAAAGAGGCAGCCCACGTAATGGGAGAAGATATTTGTAAATGACACTACAGACCAAGGGCTGTTATCCAAGATCTATAAAGAACTTCTCAAATTCAATACCAAAAAACAGATAATCAAGTCAAAAAATGGGTAAGAGAAATGAACAGACACTACTCTAATGAAGACATATAAATGGCTAGCAGATACGTGAAAAAACGTTCATCATCATTAGCCATCAGGGAAATTCAAATCAAAACCACAGTGAGAGACCACCTTATACCAGTTAGAATGGCCAAGATTAACAAGGCAGAAAACAACATGTGTTGGAGAGGATGTGGAGAAAGGGGAACCCTCCTACACTGTTGGTGGGAATGCAAGTTGGTGCAGCCACTTTGGAAAACAGTGTGAAGATTCCTTAAGAAATTAAAAATAGAGCTTCCCTATGACCCTGCAATTGCACTACTGGGTTATTTACCCCAAAGATACAGATGTAGTGAAAAAAAGGGCCATCTGTACTCCAATGTTCATAGAAGCATTGGCCACAGTTGCCAAACTGTAGAAAGAACCAAGATGCTCTTCAACATGCAAATGGATAAGGAAGATGTGTATTGTGTGTATTATGCCTCCATCAGAAAGGATGAATACCCAACTTCTGTATCAACATGGAAGGGACTAGAAGAAATTATGCTGAGTGAAATAAGTCAAGCAGAGAGAGTCAATTATCATATGGTTTTACTAATTTGTGGAGCATAAGAAATAACACGGAGGACATAGGGAGATGGAGAGGAAAAGGGAGGTGGGGGAAATTGGAGGGAGATATGAACCATGAGAGACTGTGGACTCTGAAAAAAAATCTGAGGGTTTTGAAGGGGAGGGGGTGGGGGGGTTGGGTGGGCCTGGTGGTGGGTATTATGGAGGGCACATATTGCATGGAGCACTGGGTGTGGTGCATAAACAATGAATTCTGGAACACTGAAAAGAAATTTAAAAAATAAATAAATAATTTAAAAAAAAGAAACACATTAAAACAGATGAACTTAATAAATACATACAGAATATTTAATCTAAAACAGAATATACATTCTTCTCAAGTGCACATGGAACATTCTCCAGGACAGATCACATTCGTTCACAAACAAATCTCAATGAATTTAATAAGACTGACATCATATCAAGCATCTCCTTCAACTATAACAGTATGAAACTAGAAATCAATTAGAAGAAGGAAACTGGAAAATCACAAATATGTGGGAGATTAAGCAACATGCTACTGAACAATGGGTCAACAAAGAAATCAAAGGGGAAATCAAAAAATACCTTCAGACAAATGAAAATGGAAATATAACAATCCAAAAGCTATGGGATGGAGCAACAGTAGTTCTAGGAGAGAAGTTCATAGCAATAAAGGCTTGCCTCAAGAAATAAGAAAAATCTCACATAAACAATATAACTTTATGCCTAAATGAACTAGAAAAAGAAATAAGGTCCAAAGTTAGTAGAAGGGAGGAAATAATAAAGATCAGAGCAGACATAAATGAAATAGAGACTAAAAAATGTAGAAAAGATTAATGAAGCCAAGATCTGGTTCTTTGAGAAGATAAATAAACTTGACAAACCTTTAGCTAGACAAAGTAAAAAAAGACAGATGTTGCAAATAAATTCAGAAATGAAAGAAGTTACAACTAAAACCAAAGAAATATAAAGTTAATAAGAGATTATTATCAATAATTATATGCCAATAAATTGGACAACATAGAAAAAATGGATAAATTCCCAGAAACACACATTCTTCCAAGACTGAATCAGGAAGATATAGATAAACCTGCATAGACTGATTATTAGTAAGGAGATTGACTCAATATTCAAAGACCTCCCGAAAACAAAAACCCAGGGCCAGTTTTACTGGTGATTTCTACAAAACATTCAAAGATTTAATACCTATCCTTTCCAAACTCTTCTAAAAAACTGAAGAGGAGGGAATGTTTCCAAACTAATTTTATGAGGCTAGTATCACCCTAATAACAAAACCTGACAAGGATACCACCAAATAGGGAAGAAAGGGATGAAAGGAAGGAAGGAAGGAAGGGAAGGAAAGAAATAGAGAAAGAGAGAGAGAGAAAGAAAGAAAGAAAATAAAAAGAGAAAGAAAAGAAAGATTTATTTGTTTATTTGTTTGTCTGAGCTAGAGAGAGCACATGCACACAAGCAAGGGGAGAGTCAGAGAGAGAGGGATAGAGATGCAGGGTCCCTGCTGAGTGAGGAGCCTGATGCAGGACTCCTTCCAGAGCTCTGGTATCATGACCTGAGCCTAAGGCAGATGCTTAACAGACTGAGCCATCCAGGCATCCCCATCGACTCTATTTTCAGAAAGTAATCTTATGCTATGCACTGACTGAGTATTGACCCCTTCTGGTGGACTATCAGGAAGACTTCTGGGAAAGGCTGAGTCAATCAAATACATATTTTATTTTCTGATTTCTCACTTACCCAGTATATAAGATGGCAAGTTATTTACTGTCTTTGAAATAGGTAACTTATTCTTTTTTTTTTTTTTTAAGATTTCATTTATTTATTTGAGAGAGAGAAAGAGAGCATGAGTGGGAAGGGCAGAGGCAGAAGAAGAAGCAGGCTCCCCACTGAGCAGGGAGTCCCAGGACCAGGGGATCATGATCTGAGCTGAAGGTAACCTTCCAACTGACTGAGCCACCCAGGCAACTTATTCTTTTGAATTCTTTTGAAATGCCCTCCCCTGTCTACTAAAAAATGGGAATAGTTATATTCATCCCCATAGAAGTTTTATATGAATTAATTACCTGCTATGGTATCTAGCATATATTAAATGTAAACTAAAGTCCTGTTTCCCTGTTGTTCAATTACAATTATGTGGATTGTGGGGTTGCCTAGAGGAAGTCCCTAATCTTTTTTTTCAGAAGTCTAGATGTCTTTAAGGGCCAACTTCAGTGTTTTAGGAAATGAAGATACATCCTTGACCTGAAAGAATTTTGAGAAGTGCAGTTACCAAATGTCCACCTATAGTAGATGTCATATCATTTAATATCAAATGTTACTTCCTTGCAATGAGGCCTTAAGGAAACACATCTGCAAGATTAAGTAGAAATAATTAAATATGTGAACTTATTAAGATGCAAAACATGGCTGTGAATATTATATTCTAGATTTTACTATAATTAATATTCATTGCTTCATATTTTAAAGGAGTTAATTATAATATTTCTGTAAACAATTACTCGAAACACACTGTATATTAGACTGTGTTAGACTATTTAAGCACAAAAAACGTAAATGCCATATACTCTATGCCCTTGAGGAGGTAACGATCTAATCGTTTTTCAGATGAAATTGAACAGCTTTAGCCAATTCCATGAGTGCTTCCCTAGAACATGATCAAAAGGCCATGCCATTAGAATATAAACACAAACTTATCTCCCAGTTTGCTAAGCAATAAAGATATATATTCAAATTGTTTACATAGGAGGGCAAAACAACTAAAATGGGTTAGTCTAAACCTCCCTGTTCTAAAATTGGTAATTCTCTTAATGTAGTTAATGGGCACATTCGCTGGTCTGAGAAGACTATATCACCAAGTCTAATCACTGAATTTAGTGTTGCCTAAAATCCAAAAGGGTGACTTTTTCTTTTACCTTACATATGCTGCTGCTGCTGGGCAACTTATTCCCACTTTCATATTGCGCAAGTGGATTTCAGTACATTGTGCTCTACCACAGTTCCATTCTGAGAGTGAAAACCAGCACATTACCAAATGTAAGATTTCCACATGTCTTTAGATGAGTCACACAGGCAAGTTAATATTCAGTAGAGAGTGATGGTGTTACTGCTAATCAAAGGGAGAGTAGCTCTTCATATTTGTGTACATTCAATGAAAACGTGGACATACGATCTTGAAGAAAGGTACATTTCAGTGTGTTTTTTCATGGTATTTTATAAATTACTGTGTTTTTACCATTTAAACTGTAAGCTAATGTAGGTTCTATTTTAGGTGAAAGAGGAATCTTTCTGAGATACATCTGGATAACTGACTTTTTTCCTTACAAAATGTTAACTATTCTGATGTCTTAGGTAAAACAGTACACATATAAAGCAAGTATAGAATTGCTGTTAGGCAACTTAGCAATCTCAAATATATTTCTCTTGAGATATCTTTGATTAAACTTGATACACTAAGTTATGTTCATTTTTCAGGCAAAACAATAGCAGTCACTGAGTATACATTTAAAAATGAAGACTTTAGAGAGTTTCCTAGAACAGAATTGTACTTTCACTTCTTTTTACTCATTTAAAAATGGTTTTTAAAGTGAAATTGCATCTAGAGAATATAAGATACAGATCTTTAACTTGAAACAAAAACTAGAATTTTACTTTTTGAGCCTTGGTTTGGTATAATATTACAATCTCCCACATTTAATGTATCTATTAAAATGACCGAATGACATGATTCACTATACCTTTCCTATGTGGGTGCATGTATGTATTTCAGTGCATTAATGAGACTGAACTTACTGAATGTGTTTATTGGATGTTTTATTCTATGTTTCATATCTACCCTTTAATAGATCTAGAGAATATGCATTACATTTACATTCTCAGAGGCCATGACTATGTGCAAAAAGTATCTCCAAAGATGAATGATTTTTTTTAAGATTTATTTATTTTAGAGAAAGAAAGAGCATAAGTGGGAGGGGGAGAGGAGGCGAGAGGAAGAGGGACAGTCTCAACCAGACTCTGTGCTGAGTGTGGAGCTCAATACAGGGCTCACTACTCTGAGATCCCAACCTTAGCAAAAACCAGGAGTCAGACACTTAACCAACTGAGCCACTCAAGCACCTCTGAAATTTCTCAGATATGTTAATATTCAACTTTTAGGTAAACTATCAAATATACAAATATTCTAGATTGACAAATAAACACTCTTATTTTTCAACTTCCTGCATCATTTCCCCTGAATCTGTATTCTCAGTTCCTTCTAATGGGGTCCCACCTGAAGGCTCCATCTCATCCAATGTTTGACCTAATCCACTTTGAGGCACCATATACTTATTTAATTTGCCTTAATTTCCCCCATTCCAAGTCTTTTTACAATTAGCTAAAAAGTACAGGTGAGGCCATCATTTGTTTTAATACTCCAAATGCTGATAGAGTCTGAGTTCCAGGTTGCTTGGTTTCTGAACCTCAGTGTGCTCACTCATCCCTGCCATCATTAAAGTCTTACCAGTTGTTATGGTGGAAAACTGTCTTTCACATTCACCTCCAATTCCATATCAGAATATTTGCACCCTGTTCTGCCTGGTTCTGATCTCTAACCCAACAACAGAAGCATGCAAACACCATTTTGTCTAATTTTAGAAACCAGGCTGGATTGCTACTCATCTGATTTCAGAGAGCTTCAGGGTCTTTGGTTAATCCAAGTTGAAGCAAAAGTTTTTCAATTCTCTGCAGTGTAAGCTGAGATTAGACTACATGTTTTGAAGTGAATTAAGTAAAAGGTTTTACTCTATTAGTTCCTTTTTAGTTCCTGCAGTTCTCTCTTGTTTTTTTCCCTCATTTTGGATTTGACACTTGAACTCTTGATGTAATGTAACTGCTATTTTATTTACTTTTATATTTATATCATCAGGTCAATGGTAGTATGGGAGGGAGCCTGGATCACATGTTCTAATCATCTGTTTTGAATCAGAAGCTTCTAGCTTCTACTTAATAGATCTTCCATGTACAGAGGTCCTTATATACTTCTATCTCTCTTTGCAGGTTCCGTCAAGTCCAAATCAATTCTTACAAAACATGCATTTCCCTAAAGGAAACATGGTACACAGAGTTGCATTTCTGCCTTCTACGACATGAGGAAGAGAATAATGTTCTTGATCTGGCTGTATAAGCCCCATTCACCCTGGACGCTTACTAAATTTGAAGGTGCTTGTCTGTCCCCCTGAGATGGGGGCAAGAACTTCAGAGCTACTGGCATGTTATGGCAAGATGGGGATAGAAGGGAACTTACACTCCCTGTCATGTTTGGAATGGTCTCCCACAATGGACAAAATACGACTATCAGAATATATGGTAAGACACAAACTCTTCACAATTATGTCATAACCCTGCTGGTTTGCTTGCTTGTTTGTATGCCTGTCTGTTTAATTTTGTGGTGGGCTCCATTTGTTTCATACTTTCCCAGACACATAGAGTTTTCAAAGATCTCAGAATGAAGTTTCACTCAAGGTATTAGTTTCACAATTAATTAACCCTTCTTGTCTAACCCAATAAGAAGTTTAGATGAGCAAGGTATTCAATCCATAAATTTAGGGACACTGGGATATTTCACTTAAATAAGTCTATTAAGTCAAAATAATTCTGACTCTTAACTCAGATTTTGGCAGCTAGCAGAAAACTTAATCTCAGTCATTTCTTGAGGCTGTCTACCCGAGGTGTGCAAATATCCCCTGACCATAACATATTACCTAGGGTTCGGCAGAGCCAAACTAGTTAAAGATTTCAAGGCTAAACTTGTTTCTCCAGGTCTACCCTTGACTTCAGGCAGCAGAGTTAGTTCATTATAGTCCTGTGGCTCTGGTGTGATGTGCTTGAGGAAGGACACTTTGTGAGACTGAGAACCACACAGCTACTCCACTTGTGCATTAACACAGTGGACTTTGTTGTTTTGTTTTTCATTTTTCCTGTGTTCTCCACATCAAAGTAAATTAACTATTTTTTTCCTAAAAATACTGTTTATAAAGTAGGTTTACAATAATATACAACACTGAAAATAATGAGGTCATACTCTTAGGAATAACGATTTAATAAATGTTCAATTCCTTTAATCTCCTGTTTTTTACCGATTCTACAACTCATTTCAGGATATGTTTCAACAGTGGAGGAAAACTGGTTTTGCTGCATTCCTAAATGGCTGCAATATTAGTTTCCAGTGCTTCTTGGAAAGAATTCCAAGAGTAATTTTGAGTTTCTATAATTTTCAGTAAATTTCTGCTATTTTGGGCTGATGTGTTGTTGATTTTTCAATTTATACTGCTTCACAAATGTATACTGTGAAGTTTCTCTCCTAAGTTACTGTTCTTTTAATAATAAAGTTATTATGGATAATCATAAGCAACATTTACTGGACACATAAATACTATATGTTCCAGACACTAATGTAAATGCTTTACACAGACTCAAATTTTCATTTAATTCTCACAACTACCCCATGAAGTAGATGTTATTATCTTCCCCGTTTTATGAATGAGGAAAGTGAAGCACAGACGGAGCTAAGCTACAGAATATTGAATATGAGTTATAAGTAGCCTGATTCAAAACTAGGTATTTGGAAATATATATATATCTATTTGGACCTTTCCATTTCTGCTCCCTCAGATTGTAATTAGGTTTTACTTGAGTTAAATTTGTGTCATCTACTTCTTCTACCATGATTATTTCTAGTCCTGCTGTGAGAGAGTTTCAGTGTGGCTTGTGTATCTCCATTCTCAACAGCATTCACAATCTTTCAAAACCTTCCTACCATCCCTCCGCCTTTCTCAATCCCTTAGATTCCATGTTCCTGGCTTTTGTACTCTGACTAGCTGGGGTCTTGTGGGATATACATGAATTTCATCAGTTTTGATTTCTTCTTGAGGTATCTTTGGAATATAATATTGTAAGATTTCTTATTTTTTTGAAATTCCTTTGTAGATCTTGTTGAATATACTGTATCTACTGTTATGCCTCCATTAAACTTTCCTATCCAATACATAAGTATCTGAATTAGAAAAAAAAAAAGATTATTAGGACTTATCATGGTACTCCCTACATTGTCAACGAGTGTATTCTATTAGAAATACTTTTCATATGACTTTAACACATGAAAGACAGGTTTATCTGGTAACTAACACTAAGGAAAATAAATTTGCATTTTTATTAAGGCCCTGTTTTTCTGTGTGTCATTCAATTCTATTCATTTGGCTATTGATTTAGTCTTCTTTTCTTTATTACATCTCTTTGTAGGTAGGAGCCAAGGATAGTTTAAGCAGAAAATCTCCTATTAAATATTTTATATTATTATTCCCAGCAGAGATTAGAAACTCTGAATCCTGTCACATAATGACGTTTTAATTAAGGCAAAGGTTCTTAGGCTAACAAATTGTGTTTAACCTTCACAACAGAATCAAAAACACAAACTAAATGAAAATGAGGTTCATGATTTTATAAATTGTTCAGCCCTGCTCTAGGCATTGATCTGTTCTGTTACTAAAACACGTTATCAATCTCTTTTTAGTGAGAATAACAAATAAATACAGAAAATGATCTATATAATGGGTTCAGAGTGATAAATTAAAATAACCAAAGGGTTTTAAGTACAATAATGAATGGATGAATAATGAATCCTCTGTCTGGAATATCCCATTTTCTAAGAAACTGGAATATGAATACTGCTACATGAGCAACTTTATGACATGACATCTTCTAAAAATAGAAGGTTGAAAGTATAAACAAGTCCAGATAGAAGGCAAGTCCAGATAGAAGGAAATTAAGCAACAGTTCACTAAATAACTTATTAAAAATTTTTTCATCTACCAAATACACAGTGTAATCTAGTATAAACATAGCGTAAATCTTCAGTAAACAGAAATACTTTCTATTTTCATAAAAACTAACAAGGTGTGTTTCCAGATTAAAGAGTTTACTAAAGGGGTGCCTGGGTGGCTCAGTGGGTTAAAGCCTCTGCCTTCGGCCCAGGTCATGATCCCAGGGTCCTGGGATCGAGCCCCACATCAGGCTCTCTACTCTGCAGGGAGCCTGCTTCTTCCTCTCTCTCTCTCTGCTTGCCTCTCTGCCTACTTGTGATTTCTGCCAAAAAATAAAATAATATTTAAAAAAAATAAAAAAATAAAGACTTTACTAAGTTTTACATAAAGAGTAACTACAGCAAAATGGCCAGAGCAATTAGACTATATATAGCTTATCACCAGGAATATTCTAATCACATTTTCAAGGGAATTTACACATATAAGTATTAATACTTTCAAAAGCACACTAATTCTGGAAAAAATATGATCATTTGGACCACTTAATCTTTTTGTTTATATTTCTAATTTCTGATGGTTGATGGTTTTTTTTTTTCCAAAGTCATCTTGATTTAGAGTCAAGTTATCATAGTCTTCTATGCCTATAGGCATCTCACTTTCACTTTATATTCTTCCATTAAAAAGTGCATTTGAGAATACTCTTAAGGAGAGCCTGAGAGGCTCAGTGGGTTAAAGCCTCTGCCTTCAACTCAGGTAGTGATCCTGGGGTCCTGGGATGGAGCCCCACATGGGGCTCTCTGCTCAGCGGGGAGCCTGCTTCCTCCCCTCTCTCTCTGCCTGCCTCTCTGCCTACTTGTGATCTCTGCCTGTCGGGTAAATAAATAAAAATAAAATAGAAAATAAAAAATCTTTAAAAAAAGAATACTCTTAAGACTCTGGAGGAATTCTGTTCCTCTTGTTTCAGTGTATTTCAGGTTTTTTTTTTTTAATTGATTTTATTGTGTTCTGTTAGTCACCATACATCATTAGTTTTTGATGTAGTGTTCCAAGATTCATTGTTTACATATAACACCCTGAGCTCTGTGCAATACGTGCCCTCCTTAATACCCACCACAAGGCTCACCTATTTCCCACCTCCTCAAAACCCTCAGTTTCTTTCTTGGAGTCCACAGTCTCTCATGATTCATCTTCCCTTCCAATTTCCCCTCCTTCACCTTTCCTTTCCTTCTCCTAATGTCCTCCATTTGTTCTTTATGTTCCACAAATAAGTGAAACCATATGATAATTGACTTTCTCAGCTTGATTTATTTCACTTAGCATAATCTCCTCTAGTTCTATGTTGATGCAAAAGTTGAGTATCCATCCTTTCTAGTCACTGAGTAATATTCCATTGCATATATGGACCATATCTTCTTTATCCATTCATCTGTTGAAGGGCATCTTGGCTCTTTCCACAGTTTGGCGACTGTGGACATTGCTGCTATGAAAATTGGGGTACATATGGCCCTTCTTTTCACTACATCTGTATCCTTGGGGTAAGTACCCAGTATTTGCAATTGCCAGGTCATAGGGTAGCTCTCTTTTTAATTTTTTGAGGAATCTCCATACTGCTTTCCAAAGTGGCTACACCAACCTGCATTCCCACCAACAGTGTAAGAGGCTTCCCCTTTCTCCACATCCTTTCCAACATTTGTTGTTTTCTGCCTTGTCAATCATGGCCATTCTAACTGGTGTAAGGTGGTATCTCAATGTGGTCTTGATTTGAATTTCCCTGATGGCTAATGATGATGAACATTTTTTCATGTGTCTGTTAGCCATTCATCAAGGAAATGTTGAAAAAGAAAAACAAGCTTTATTACAAAGCTGTGATCCCCAAGAGAGTATGGTACTGGCACAAAAACAGACATAGACCAATGGAACAGAGTCAAGAGCCTAGATATGGATCCTCAATTCTAAGGTCGACTAATCTCGATAAAGCAGGAAAAAACATCCAGTGGAAAAAAAGTCTCTTCAATAAATGGTGCTGGGGGTGCCTGGGTGGCTCAGTGGGTTAAGCCTCTGCCTTCGGCTTGGGTCATGATCTCAGGATCCTGGGATCGAGTCCCACATCAGGCTCTCTGCTCAACAGGGAGCCTGCTTCCCCCTTTCTCTCTGCCTGCCTCTCTGCCTACTTGTGGTCTCTCTCTCTCTCTCTGTCCAATAAAAATAAATAAAATCTTAAAAAAATTAAAAAAAAATGGTGCTGAGAAAATTGGACAGCTATGTATAGAAGAATGAAATTCGACCATTCTCTTACACATACACAGAGATAAACTCAAAATGGATAAAAGACCTCAACATGAGACAGGAATCCATCAAAATCCTAGATGAGAACATAGGCCGTAACCTCTTCAACATCGACCACAGCAAGTTCTTTCAAGACAAGTCTCCAAAGGCAAGGCAAACAAAAGTAAGCAACCCTGTAGTCATTAGCAGTCATTCTCCTTCCCTCCGCCCTTAGCCCTAGGAAGTCACTAATCTACTTCGAGTTTCTACAAATTTGCCTATTCTGGATACTTCATAAATATGGGAAAGCATTACAGCATGTGGGCTTTTGTGACTGGCTTATTTCACTTTGCATGTTTTTAAAGATCATCCATATTATAGCAAGCATTAGTATCTTGTCCGTTTTTATTAATAAGTAATATTCAATTATCTCAATATGCCAGATTTTGATCATCCATCTAACAGTTGATAAGACATTTTAATCCTGGCAATGTATTATTTTACTTTTTGGCCATTATTATCCGTGTGTGTGTGTGTGTGTGTGTGTGTGTGTTTCTCTTGGATGTTTAGCCATAAGTAGGACTGCTAGGTCTTATGTAAATTGAATCACATCTGAAGAACTGCCAGAGTGTTTTCTGAAGCAGTTTCACTATATTATATCCTCAGCAGCAATGTGTAAGGGTTCCAATTTCTCCACATTCACACAAACACTTGTCATTACCTCTCCTTCTGATTGTATCCATCCTAGTGAGTATGGAGTGATATCTCATTATGGATTGAATTATGGTTCTCTAATGGTAATTATTCAGCATCTTATTATGTGCTCATTGGACATTTGCCTACCTCCTTCAGAAAATTTTCTATTTAAAATATTTGTCTGTTTTGGGACGCCTGGGTGGCTCAGTTTGTTACAAGGCTGCTTTCGGCTCAGGTCGTGATCCCAGGGTCCTGGGATTGAGTCACACATCTGGCTCCTGGCTCAGCAGAGAGCTTGCTTCTCCCTCCCACTCTGCCTGCTCTCTCCCTGCTTGTACTCTCCCTCTCTGTTAAATGAATAAATAAAACCTTAAAAAAAATTCCTTAAAATATTTGCCTGTTTTAAAATTAGGCAGTTTGTCTTTTTGTTATTGAGTTGTAAGTTGTAAATTGATAATGTTGAAAGAAGTGATGAGACTTAAACATCTTCCTTTGCTCCTGATCTTAGGGAGAAAGAATTTTCTTTTTGAGTTTATCCTACTTAGAGTCTGCTGAGCTTCTTGCATGCTTAGATTAATGCTTTTCAGCAAATTTGGCAAATTTTAGCCATGATTTCTGTGATTTGTTGGTGTATCCCCTTCTTTCCTTTCCTTATGGTATTCACATTACATGCATGCTGGTGTGACTAATCGTGTCTCATACTTCTCAGTCTCATTTGTCTTTTTTCTTAGAAGAATACAATCTTTATTGATCTAGCTTAAAGTTTAGTGATTTTTTTTCTTCCACCACTTCAAATCTATATCTTAGCCCCTCTAATGAATGTTTCAACTCAGTTTTTGAACTTTATATTTTCCACTTTGCTTTTTAAAACATTTACATAATTTATTGATATTCTATGTTTGATATCATGTCTTCCTTTAATTCTTTAGACGTCATCTCCTCTAGTTCTTTACCCATATTTATAATGGCTGTCTTGAAGTCTTTGTGCACTAAGTCCAACAACTAGGCCCCTATTTGTACCCAAATAGGTACAAATTGTTTGGATTTTTTCTCTTCAATCATGCTCAAGAAGCCTTATTCTTTGGTGTGTATACACTCTTCCAGACTGCCAGGACCTAAGTAATTTTATTTTTAAGCTGGCCCTTTGGAGTTTCTTTTGGGTCAGAGTGAATTATTGTTTGCCTGGTGTTTTCTGGTTTTTTTTTTTTTTTTTTTTTTTTTTTTACTTATTTATTTGACAGAGATCACAAGTAGGCAAGAGAGGCAGGCAGAGAGAGAGGAGGAAGCAGGCTCCCCACAAAGCAGAGAGGCCGATGTGGGGCTCAATCCCAGGACCCTGGGATCAACCTGAGCTGAAGGCAGAGGCTTTAACCCACTGAGCTATCCAGGCGCCCCAAGGATGGATTTTTAAAAATTTATTAATGGTGGGGGAAGTGTGTTGAAAAACTGTTACCTTAAAATCAGAACAGGAAATGATTTTCCTAATTTATTCAACCCCTATTGAAATATACAAACATGGCTCTGGCTCAGTGGATTCTTTGTTTGAAAATACCATAGATGGGACAACCATCTTATCCTTGTGATAAGGAATGTTTCTTAGCCCATGTATGCTGGTTCACACAACACTCGGGTAACTCTGTTATTGTTGTTTATTCAGCTTTAACATGGTGATAGATTTGGAGTTATCTTATACATTGGGAATTACCATTGGCTTGTTTACATATTAGTTCGGGGCTTAGCCTCATCCTTCTGAAGAGTGGAAAAAAAAATTTTAAATTAAAAAAAAAAAAAAAAAAAACAAGCTGTAGGCTGACATTCCTGAGGCTAGGAAAAGCTAGGTTATTGTTGTAAAAAAATTTATGAGGCTCCTGAATGATCAAGGAAGCACTTAGTACAAACACAAAATGGGCCTAGGGATTAGACACCCACCTGTTATATCTGGGTCAACAACTGTTACCCAAGATGCTCTCATTTAGGACCTTGATCTTGACTTTCATACCCATCTCTTAAAATTGCACATCTATTTACATATCAAATAATTAAAACATTTTTATCCCATCAGTGTATCAGTGTATACTTCTCTGAATAGGAGAAACAAAATGAGATCCAGAAGATGTGAGGCAGAACAAGATGCTTTTTGCTGATATGATGTAGTGAGGACAAGCACTGCCCCAGCTTCTTCCTGTCCATTGTCGGAGGATTGTTCAAATCCCAGAATAAGTGGCTCTGGCACCCTCTCTGCTCTCTATTTTGGTTGTTCACAGAGATTATAGCCAGATGAAGATGTAAATGATCCCAAGAGGCAGTCTTTGTGTGCTCCAATCTATTATTTGGAGTTGTAGTAGTTTTTAAAGTCTGCTCTAACAATCACACATTTGACAGCTTAAAACCACATATGTTAATTCTCTCACAATTCTGGAGGCCAGAAATTCAAATTCAAGCTGTCTGACAGGGTTGGTTCTTTGGAGGCTCTGAGAATCTGCTGGGTCTCTCTCCTAGCTTCTGGTGGTGGCCCACAATCCTTAGTACTTCTTGGCTCCAGCAACACAACTTGAATCTCTCTCTCTGTCTTTCATCTTCTTCTCTGTGTCTCTGCCAAATCTCTCTCACCTTTCTTTTATAAGGACACTAGCCAATGGAATTCAAGCTCATCCTAAATCTAGCATGACTTCATTTCAACATCCTTCATTTAGTTACATCTGCAAAGACTTTATTTCCAAATAAGGTCGTATTCATAGATAACTAGGGTTAGGATTTGGACATTTCATTCTGATCTGTTAGTTAGTCCTTCCCTGTTTTCTTCCTACCTTCCTTTCTCACCCTTAATCTCTGTTCCTTTCTCTCCTTGATTTTCCCTTCTGCTTACCTTCTTCATTTTTTTTTAAACATTACACATAGCTTTAGACAAGTTGCATTTTGTCCATATTCTATGTGTCTTTGTTAGGCATAAATGAAGCTCGCTCATGAAGTCCTCCATTCTACATTCCTTAAAATGCCATACTGTTCATGTCTTCCATACTATATCTGTTCCCATCATCTTCAGTCTTAATACGTTAATGTCTTTCTTTCATGCTTCAGCCAACTCATCTTATCTATTAGTTCTTTTTCTTTAGCATGCTCTACAGTCTCTCCCACCTGAAAAATCAAATTAGACTGAGGTGTCTGGACTGTAGTCTTCCTCCATTTTGTTTTCCTTCACAACTAACGTTTTTGAGAAAAAAAAATAGTTTACACAACTTTGTTCTGTGCCTCCCAATCATTGACCATTTTACTGGCATTCCCTGTATTCTGCAAAACTGCAATTACTCAAGTCACTCCCAATATGCTGCTTAATCCAAGAACTACTTTCCAGTCCTTGTTTTACTGTACTTCATTCATGACAATATTCAAAGAATATCAGCTAATATTCTTTTTTCAGACTCTCTCTTCCCTTAGCTTCCATAGCATTATAACTGTCATAATAATCTGCCTTTTCTCTCATTTTCTTCCCTATTTCCTTTTGTTGTCTTCTCCTCTGACTTTTGGGCTACTGGGGTTCATCTCCACTTAATATAAGATATTCTTTTTGTTCTCTGTTGTCTAAAGAAGCAATGCTTTTCAACTCCTTTGAATGTGCATGCTGTCTATACACTGTTAAGTGGGCATTGACTGTTCCCATCTCAGTAATTTCTTCTCAACTCTAAATGCATACCAAACTACAACCTTGTAATCTCCACTGGATGTTGCATTCATGACATTCTCACTTTTTTTTTTCATCTGCAGTCTTCTCCAGTTTCAGTCAATGTCATCACCATTAACCCAGGTTTTTGTACCAGGAACCCAGAAGTCATGATTGACAGCTTCCTTTCACTGGAAACATTCAGTTAAATACCAAGTCTTGTCATTCCCTACTCTGAAATAAATCTAAGATCCCTTCAAATCACACTATCATCAATGACAATATATCTTAGTTCTAGACCTTATTTTCTCTTCCCAGCTACTGCAATAGCTTACTAAAAGATCTAGCAAGCACTCCCTCACCGTAACACAATAACCTTTTAATCTTATCAGTTGTATCTTCTTATTTCTGAATTTGAACCTCTCTAATTGCTTTTTCTTTCTCTTAAAGTTAAAAGTCCTTAGCATGACCATGAAATCCTGCATCACATGGAGGCAAATTGTTTTGTGAGCATCATCTTCCCTCACTACTGGCTTATACCCAACCCTCAGTCTCACTGACCTTCTCTCTATTCTTGAAATGTGCCTTGTCCTTGCCCACTTCAGGGCCTTTTCTTGTGCTCTCTGCTCTCTCTGGCTTATAATCATATCATTCGCTTTTTGACAATGAACTCCCTCTTACCCCTTTCATTTCTCAACTTAAATATCAATTACCCTGGAAGCCTCTTGTTCAACATCTTTTGCCCCACTCATCACACCTGCTAGCTTATTGTTCATTGTAGGCTCTCAAAGTTTTTAAAATTTTATATTGACAGCTCTGATCCAAATTATTTTTGTGATTTATTGAATGCTATCTTCTGAAATATTATAACTTAATGAACAGAAAGACCATGCCTGTGTACTTCACCTCTTTGTACCCAGTGCCTTTGCTTTTATTCATTTATTCACCATATATTTATTGTCTGTGCCTCTGCTTCAGGAATTATCAGTGTGCAAATGTTATTTTCTCAGTACTATTACAGTAGTGTTGTTTACCTAAATGAAGACATAAACCAAACTAGACTATACCAAAGATGTCTGGGAGCCCAAAGAAATGTTAACACACAGTTCATGTCATCCAGAGCTTATCCTTTAATTTGAACTATAAATATTCACTGAAACATGTGGGGATCAATTTCTTATGACATACTGTCAAAAGAAAGATGTAGTACAAACTGCATTCCCTGTAGTACAACTGAGGAAAGTAATAATTTCTTGCAATCCAGCTCACTCCAATAAGCTTACCGCATGGCAAAAGCAAATTAAAAATACATAAAGCAAACTACAGAAGAGTATAATTCAAGTTGATATATATTTTTCAGATCAAGACCACAGCAGGTAAAATCTATCTTTTTAAATAATTTTGCTATATTTTACATCTGCTTACATGTTTCTGTGTATCTTCTTATACACAGATCATTTATTACTCTTGGGCACACCACAATGTTATAGCAATAAATAGTAAACCTACTTAATTGGTTACTATATTATACTGAAGAAGCCACAGGCAAAGATTTGATCCTAAGCATGTCAGTTGGAGCTACTTTAATTCATCATGACAGACAGAATATCTAAAATGGGTCACCTTCCTTAAGAATTCATGCCAGAGGTAACTACAGAAACTTGTGGCTTCAGCAACATAGTATGTTTTTATGTAACGATTATACAACAGAGGAAACCAAAGATGAATATCATGCAGCTAGACAAATGATCAGTGTAAATCCACTCTAAATGTAGAAGTAATATCCTAAGATAAAAATGATGTCATGTTATGCGGGTAGTCTGCTGCAGGAAACGATGCTGTATAATATAACGCTGTCCTGAGATGGCATATGTGATCTTATACATATCAATATACCAGTAATTAAAAGAACATTTCCGGGGTGCCTGGGTGGCTCAGTGGGTTAAAACCTCTGCCTTCCGCTCAGGTCATGATCCCAGGGTCCTGGGAACAAGCCTCACATCGGGCTCTCTGCTCAGCAGGGCGTCTGCTTCCCTCTCTCTGTCTGCCCGTCTCTCTATCTACTTGTAATCTATGTCAAATAAATAAATAAAATCTTTTAAAAAAGAAGAATATTTCCATAACTAGAGACTGTATCATTCTTAACTCAACTACCGTACAGATTTTAAGAAAAATCCATGAGCAATTTTACCTGATAGCTGGAATTACTGACTGAATGAGCATGACGTGTGTTTATGTGTCTTTGTAGATAAGAGGGAAACCATTAGACTAATTAAAATACAACTCTGAAAACAGCATTTTTTAGTTAACATTCTATTAGAACACAGAACAGTAGGTAATTCTGAAACATTTCTGTTTGTATAACTATATATTTGACTTCACCCCTCAAAGACCAAGAGCTGTGCTGTCTAACATGGATCAACAGCCACAGGCCACAAGTGGATATTTAAGATTATAGTTGAATAAATTAAGAAAAAAAAAATCAAGAATCAGCTCTTCAGTCTCACTAGCCAGGTTTCAAGTGCACAATAGCCTCCTGTAGCTAGGGGCTATGGTGTCAGACAGCACAGAGAATCCCCATCATCACTGAAATTTCCGTTGGACAGCACTGCCTTAAAGATTATCGATGAAGAATAATTTCATAAATTCTATCAAATCCTCAGTCTTATCATATTAGCAGCCTTTATTTATATAAATGTCTCAGACTGTGAAAAGACTTCAGTAAGTATAAAACCACAAATGTAATTTGAATATTTTTCCAAACACATTTAAGCATGAACGATATCCATAAAAACGAATAAAAATTTGCATCCCCCCAAATTTCAAGTCATTTTCCCCTAGTAATATATTTCAAACCATAAATTAAAAGTCAGACTTGGGAGAAGGTAAAGCCTGTGGTTGACTGTGGATCTGTCATCTTTCTAGCTCTGGCACTTTCTTTTGATCTTTTGAAATTATCAGAAAAACAAACCCTTTAACCTATTTTCTACATTAATTTCAGTAGCTGAAGTTGGAATTCTTAGGGTCTTACCCTTTGCTATATTTTTCATCTGCTCAGTTCATACCAGGCTGGAATGGCTTTCAACTCACATGCCATGCATTTTATTTTTTCTTTGATTATCTCAGATATATAAAGGATTATTCTAAGGGCACTTAAAATACTGAAGTGAAAAAAATGCTTATATATGGATTAACTTCATGAATATATTTGTAATCACTCTAAAGTAAAACACACACATATATACACATATGGGGAACCAATCTCTCCTTCATTTGAGGGGCTCTGGGTCTATAAACTGGCTCTATCTGGGGCTTGATTTAGGACCAATGACTCTCACTTTTGGTGACTCAAGTTAGACTTCTGTTTGTGTAACTTAGAACTCTTCTACTTATAAAGATCAGATAAAAATTTAGTAGACCACTTCTCTTTTAGGAATACCATAACCAAATGGCCAGCAGTTACACATGTCTGGGAGTCCAATTTTTCCCTAAGGCCAATCTCATTCTACTATTACATGTAATGCACTTTTAGATAAAAATGCATCATATTTTTGCATAGATATCTTATACTATATTAATTAAAATTAATTAAAAATTAACTAAATTAAAATTTTAATATTAATTAAAATTATGAAACAGCAGTGAGGAAAATATTTTTTCTTCATTAATAATTTTTTAACATTAATGTGTAACATCATATAATACAAATAACAGTTTAAAATCTTAAGACTTTTGCAGAATGAAACAACCTGACAGAAGAACAAAAGATCAATAAAAGTCATGACTAAGGGCTAATAAGACTGGTAATTCTGCAATATATTAAAGTACCAGAGAGGTCCTAAGAGAATGTGGTAGCAAGAGAAGGAGGGCCACAAGTAGGTCTTCCCATACACACTTATTCAACACATCTGGCAAAAAGAAAATGTATAATGCAAAAATAAATTTCTTCATATAACTAGTAGGAGGAAAATAGAGATTTGCATTGAAGGCTATGGTGGCTAGGAAGTTGTGTGGTGGGTGTAGGGAGGGGGTGGTGGGGAGAGGGAGTTTGGGGGGTTTGCGGAAACAAAAGGGGGCCTGCAAAAGCTTTAAACATTTTTGATTCTGTGTTATCTTAATAGATTTTATTTCCATTTTCTGTCCCAGTTCTTGATAACTGGATTATATCTGTTTACAGCAGAGCACACTACATTTACATACTATTCTGGCATAGTTGCCTCTATAACTTTACTTATTTATTTATAAATATTTATACTTGACATTTGCCATTTTTCTAAATTTAATTAGCCAACATAAGTTTCAGATGTTGTGTTCAATAATTCATCAGTTGCATACAACACCCAGTGCTCATTACATCTCATGCCCTTCTTAATGCCCATCACCCAGTTAACCCATCCCCCACCCACTTCCCCTTCAGTAACCCTCAGAGTTTGTTTCCTATGGTTAAGAGTCTCTTATGATTTGTCTCCCTCTCTGATTACTTTCCATTTAGTTTTCCCTCCCTTCCCTTATGATGCTCTGTACTATTTCTTATATTCCACATATGAGTGAAACCACATGATAATTGTCTTTCTCTGACTGACTTATTTCACTGAGCATAATCTCCTCCAGTTCCATCTATGTCAATGTAAATGGTAGGTATTCATCCTTTCTGATGGCTAAGTAATATTCCTGTGTGTGTGTGTGTATCACCTCTTCTTTATCCATTCATCTGTCAAAGGATATCTCACCTCCTTCCACAGTTCGGCTATTGTGAACATTGGGGTGCAGGTGCCCCTTCGTCTCATGACATCTGTATCTTTGAGGTAAATACCCAGTAGGGCAATTGCTGGGTCCTAGGGTAGCTCCATTTTTAACTTCTTCAAGAACCTCCATACTGTTTTCCAGATTGGCTATACCAGCTTGCATTTCCACCAACAGTGTAAGAAAGTTCCTCTTTCTCCGTATCCTCGCCAGCATCTGTCATTTCCTGACTTGTTAATTTTAGCCATCCTGACAGGTGTGAGGTGGTATCTCACTGTGGTTTTGATTTGTATTTCCCTGATGTCGAGGGATGTGGAGCACTTTTTCATGTTTCTGTTGACCATCTGGATGTCATCTTTGCAGAAATGTCTGTTCATGTCTTCTACCCATTTCTTGACTGGATTTTTTTTTTAACATCACACATTCAGTTTATGTAAAGGTTAGCCACTGGCAAACCCAATCTCTGGTGTTAGAACTTGGGATAGTGATTACCTTTGGGAAGGAAAAAGGGTAATGAGTAAGAAGGGGCAGATTAGTATTGTTCTAAGTTCTTTTCCAGCCTGTCAACTCATAAACCACCAACAATGAACCAGGGCACACCCTTCCCCTAGGCCATGTCTTCTGAAGTTCTTCTCAATGCAAGGATTTCCCTTTGTTATTGTGTTTCAGGGCCACTAATGAGTGATGGTGTCCTATAGGGACCACTGACACCCAGCTTCTGGCAGCTCATTATAGATCAATCAGAGGGAACTCTCCTTACAAAGCCAATTTCTATGAACTGAGGGAGAAGTGCTGAAGGACTACCAGTAGGCACTAACATTAGTCTGAATCACCTACTCATTCAGTTTAGTGCTGGTTGTGTTCCTAGTCTTATAGGGAGTGGACTGCTGTTGTGCCCGTCCAGTTGCATAGTCTGGTGAATCAGGTAACACCAGTTCATCATGGACAGCTCAATTAGTCACAGAGTCATGTGACAGTCAAGTGTTCCATCTCTACCGGATACCGGCAGCCAGTCAGGAGTTTTTAAAGGCACTTTCTGGTTACACTCTCACATGCTTTATCTCATCAAACAAGATAGCCTTTCTGTTGGCCTCCAGTGTCTACAAAGGTCAAAGGCCCAATGTGAATCAGGTCCTCTTCAAAACCGAGATTCCAGGGGCGCCTGGGTGGCTCAGTGGGTTAAAGCCTCTGCCTTCAGCTCGGGTCGTGATCCCAGGGTTCTGGGATCGAGCTCTGCATGGGGCTTTCTGCTCAGCGGGGAGCCTGCTTCCCCGCTTCTCTCTCTGCCTGCCTCTCTGCCTACTTGTGATCTGTCTCTGTCAAATAAATAAATAAAATCTTAAAAAAAAAAAAAAAAGATTCCAGAGCCCCTTGCTACTCATTTTTTCCTGAGGCACGGCCTGCCATCTATCCTTACGTCATAGCTTTTTCTATGAGTTTTTGTGCCTAATATGATTTTTCTAGGAGTTTTAAATTTTACTTATTTACTTGAGAGAGAGCAGGAAGGAAGGGCAGAAGGAGAGGGAGAAACAGCCCTCTACTGAGCAGGGAGCCTGATGCGGGGCTCAATCCCAGGACCCTAAGATCATGAACCAAGCCAAAGACAGACACTTAACTGACTGAGCCACCCAAGGACCCCTAATAGCCTGTTTTTTAATATTAGGTTACATTATTTTCCTAATTGTTTTCTATTTTTCTGATGCACTTGTATCATCTAGATACTTTTCTTCTTTTTTCAACATTTGGTATTAGCATATCATTTATGGCACTCCCGTTTAAAGGAGTGTCCTAGGTGGGAATTGAGGGATGTCTGGGTGGCTCTCTCAACTACATACATCTCACAGCATTTAAAATAGTGGCTGGGGGTGCCTGGGTGGCTCAGTGGGTTAAAGCCTCTGCCTTCGGCTCAGGTCATGATCCCAGAGTCCTGGGATCGAGCCCCGCATTGGGCTCTTTGCTCTGCATGGGTCCTGCTTCCTCCTCTCTCTCTGCCTGCCTCTCTGACTACTTGTGATCTCTGTCAAATAAATAAATAAAATCTTTTTTAAAAAATCTTAAAAAAAAAAATAGTGGCTGTTTGGGGATACCTGGGTGGCTCAGTCTGTTAAGCACCTGCCTTTGGCTCAGGTCATGATCCCAGGGTCCCAGGATGGAGTCTGGCTCTCTGCTCAGTGCAGAGGTTGCTTCTCCCTCTCACCCTCTCCACAAATGTGCACACACTCTCTAATAAACAAAATCTTAAAACAAAACAAAGCAGAACAAAACAGTGGTTATGCAGCCTCCTCCACTGTTCTGGGATTTCTGTCTTCTGAAACCTTGTCTCCTTTTTAAAAACAAAAACAACAACAACAAAAAACCCATCAACAATTCCTCCTACTAAAGCTGGATTTTAGTTCCAGCGATTATCCTCAGTGCAGTCTTCAGTCCTGAAAATCTATTTTGATGTGTTTTTCTGAAGCCCTTAGGACACTGGTTGTTCCCCTGTAGTCTTTCCCACATTCACCCCAAGTGGGAGGGATTTCAATTTCTGCTTTATGACTTGCTCTCAGATCCACTTACTAAATTGTGCCTTCAGAAAGAGGTCCGTTCCTATTGGCAATGAAATTTTTTGACAATTTCTCTGTCCTAGAGCTGAATGTACCATCAAAACTCACTTCTCTGCTCTTTTCCAACTCTATCTGGCTACTAAATAAACCAGATACTCTCTGTTTCCAAACAAAGAAAATGTGCCACTTAATTCAATGTCATTAAATTATAGTGTACTAGTGGCACCTGGGTGTCTCAGCAGGTTAAATGTCTGACTCTTGATTTCAGTTCAGGTCATGATCTCAGGGTTACGGGATCGAGGCCCATGTAGGTTCCATGCTGAACATGGAACTTGCTTAAGATTATCTCTCTCCCTCTGCCTCTTTCTCTCTCTCTCCAAAATAAATAAATAAAATCTTTTAAAAAATTAATTATAGTACATTAAAGTCAAATTCTTCACATACATTTCCCACTCACCTATTTTTAGTGCCAATTCTCTAATCACATAATCATACATAATTAAACATCTAATTATACAATGTAACACATACATATATACCTACACATATTATATATATATTATGTAATATATATATATATATATATATATAATCATTTGCACACACACACAACTTTTCCTATTCTAAGATTTATTCTTGGTGCTTTTTCTAATCTGGTTATTTTAATTATAGCTTGGCCTGCTCATTTTTCTAGGTTTTTCATTTTTTAAAAATTCCATACTTGTTTTGTATTCTATACATTATATCTAAAGTCCATAGGAGTCTACATCTGAATATTTTTGTTATCTTTGATTGTAATCTTGTACTTGGCTTATTTATCAGATACACAGGTACTTCCTTCACTCAAGAGGGTTCATATTTGTGTTTGGGGCCAAGGATACTGCATCTGGAAACAGTTTGACCATCTTTCCAACATTCAGCCTGCATTTTTCATAGGCATCCCTCCCTACCTTTTGTAAATGGAAATAAATCACTGTGCCCCACTTTTTATCTTAAGATCATCTTAACTGGGGGTTGATCTTGATGATTTGCCTTACATCCCTCAAATCTCAGCAATAAATTAAAATGTCTGGTTCATTTTTGCCCCATTTCATTTTAATGGAAGACTCTTCAGTCTATCCAGCATGCTGTACTTCTCCATAATTTCTTTGACACCATGCAGTTTATTTGTATGAGTGAATAAAGGCACACACAGGATAATTCACATGGCTTATCTTCCTTACATCGATACATACAGGTAACTGAAATTCTATGTCAATTACTGACTTTTTTACCCAAAGCAATCTATGAGATTTCATGGGTTTTCTGAACTTGAATTCTTTAACTTCTTTATATTGACTATAACAGAATCCCTATGATTTATGATGACATTTTTAAAAAAGCTTTTTAATATCAGTATTATATTGCTCTAGATTGAAAAGACATTCTGCTTACCTTTATTTTCCTTATTCCTAATTTAGTCCATTTTTAAATTGACTTTTAAAATTTTAGGTTTACATAAAAATTGAGCAGGAAGTACAGAAAGTGTCCACATACCACCTTCTACACACATCCCCTCCTGTTACCCTATTATTAACCTATTACATTAGTGTGGTACATTCCTTACACTGACGAATCAATACTGATATGAGAATTAGATCAAGTTCACAGTTTAAGTTAACTCTTTGTGTTGTACATCCTATTGTTTTGACAAATGTGTAATGTCATGTATCCACTATAATATCATACAGAATAGTTTCACTACCCTAATAAAAAACCCCTAGCATCACCTATTCATCCCTTTCTTCCCTCCCAACTTCTGGGAACCACTGATCCTTTTATGAGGTCTATAGTTTTGCTCTTTCCAGAATGTCAAGTAGCTAGAATCATATAGTACGCAGCCTTCTCAGAGTGGCTTCTTTCACTTAGTAATATGTGCTTAAAGTTCTCCCATGTCACTTTGTGTCTTGATAGTCCCTTTCTTTATAATCACTGAAAAATATTCCATCCATTATATGGATGTACCACTGTTTATCTATTTACCTACTGAAGGATATCTGGACTGTCTCCAAGTCTTGCAATAATAAATAAAGTTGTTAGAAGCTCTTGTGTGCAGGATTTAATGAAGACACAAGTTTTCAACCCACTTAAGTAAATACCAGAGTATGACTGGTGGATTGTATGGCAAGACTATATTTAGCTTTGTAAGGAACTGCCAAACCATCTCCCAAAGTGGTTGTATTATTTTGTATTTCTACCAGTGATGAAGGAGAGCTATCATCACCAGCATTTGCTGTGGTAAGTGTTTTGAATTTTACTAATTCTAATAGGTGTGTATTGCTATCTTGTTTTACTTTGCAATTCCCTAATGACATATGATGTTGAGTATCTTTTCATAAGTTTGTATGCCATCTGTATATCTTCTCTGGAGAGGTGTCGATTCAGATCTTTTGCTCACTTTTAAAATTGGGTTTTATTTTCTAGCTGTTGAATTTTTAAAAATTCTTTGTATTTTTGGGGGCACCTGGGTGGCTCAGGTCATAATCCTGGGATCCTGGGATTGAGTTCCACATTGGACTTCCTGCTCAGCAGTGAGTTGGCTTCCTCTTTTCCTTCTGCCCTTCCACCATCCCCTCCCCCCACTTTTTTCTCTCTCTTCAATAAATAAAAAATTATTTTTAAATTCTTTGTATATTTGGCATAGATGCACCTTATCAGATGTGTCTTTTGCAAAACATTTTCCCAGTCTCTGGCCTGTCTTCCCATTCTCTTATCAGAGTCTTTTTCAGAGCTGAAGTTTTTAAATTTAATGAAGTCCCACATATCAATGTTGTTTTTTCATCAATTGTGCTTTGGTATTGTATCTAAAAAATCACTGAAAAACCCAAGGTCACCTAGATTTTTTTCCAATGTTATCATCTAGAAGTTTTATAGTTTTATCATTTACTTTTAGGTCTGTGATCCATTTTGAGATAAATTCTGTGAAAGATGAAAGCTCTGTGTCTAGATTCATCTTTTTTGCATACTGATGTCCAGTTACTCTAGCACCATTTGTACCATGTATCTATAAATAACACATTTTTCTACAAATAGCTACTATATTAATGCTTCCAAACAGTTTATTTGTCCAAAGAGAGAAAATAAAATTGCTGCATCAAGCACATTTCTCATAATATTACATTTTTGACAGCATTAAGATATGCTACCACAGCAAGAAAGGTCCTTACTAAAGTAACTCAGACTATAAAATAATCTGTGAGTTTAAGTGAATTTTATGTTGTGAGGAAAAGCATGCTTCTCTACTTCAGATTATGCTTCTTAGCTACCAGTGTTTTCTTGGGGGCTTGCTTTTAATTAAGGACTAAGTGACGTAAAACATATGGAGTTGAAATATGTGCTTTACTGCATGGAACCCCCCCTTTTTTTTTTAAACTGGGTCCATTCCAAGACACAGAAATGCATAGAATTATATGGAGAATATCACTTAACATACTACCTTTTGTTTGGTTACCCCAGGAAATAAAATGCTTTTATTTTCTTCTCCAAACTTTATTTTCATTAGTGATGCTACCTGCTGAGTCATCAGCACAGAAATCAGAGGTTAATTTCCTTCCTACTAAATGAAGCAGATAATCAGCCATTGGAGGATGGTGCCTATGCTGTAAATAAGTCTTGACAAGCTGGGGGATAGCCCAATGCATCACTCAGTCCTATTCATGCCATCTGTCCACAAATTAAGTCAAAGTAAGGATATTAATCTGTTACATTTCAAAAGCTGTACTGACAAACCCACATGGACATTTTAAATGGCAATGGATAACTGAAACACTTTACTAATATTCCACAGAGTCATGGGTTATGGTTTTTGTAAACTTCCTTTATAGCAATCAACATGTTGTGAGTATTTTTGACCAGATGTACAGATTATGATTATCAAAGCGGATGCTTCTCAAAGAATTACACAGAGGAATTTTTAAAAAAATCTAAGTTAGAAGTTATATCAACTTCATGGCATAAAATTTTACCATTTTCATTGAAAACAAATTATACATATGACTTGGGATTACTACGAGCTTTCCAAGAAATTATATTTATGAAATACTCTCATCTTCCTCAAGAAATACCTGTCACAAGCTGGAAGTAGGAACCTGTGAGAGCTGTCACTACTATGTAGGGAAAACATGTCAGATAACAGAGAGGCAAAAATTCAATTCATCTTCCCAGAAAGAAGCAACCAGCTGATGGGTTATAAGAAGCAATCATGGCCATGAGGTTAATTTCTGGTTGTCATCAATTAAAAACATGTATGTATCTGTGCAGATACATATACTTGACACAAGTATATGTATATACATATACTTGAATTTGAACAAATTCAAGTATATGTATATACATATATATATATATACAGATACATATACTTACAAGGTGTGACACCTTGGTAAAAGTTCTGTTTAATCCAAATTCTTATGAAAGAGTGACAGGGTAACATTAATACAAAATATGTCATTAAATAAAAAGATTTTGATTTTATACACACACATATAATAAATTTCATAGCAATGGGTCAGTAATTTTTACATGTGTTATTTTAAGACACTACCAACTGAGACCTAGGATTCCAAATATGATTTTGTCCCTTTTTAAAAACTGTACCTTGTAGTAAAGACAAATGGTATTCTCATGAGTTTTTAAATACTTCAGAATCAAAGAGATTAATTTTTAATTTTTTAAAGAATTACCACTATCACCTGTTATCAGATGGTGGAAGGACTGTATCAGGATCAACAATATCTATGATTTAACTGGAGCTAAAAAGAGATTTAATTTTATATCAATAATCTAACATTACTAGAGGAAATCAAGAAAAGTGTATCTTTTACCACCCTTATATCCCTCTGTCAACTTTACTTTTGAAATTGTAGGAGAGCATCGAGTTTTAGCTTTGAAAGCTGGTGGCAGCATTTGCCGATGTTGGGTCAGAGTTTAACATGTAGGTTAAACCTCAATTAGCCAGACTCAAAGTGAGAAATAGGGTAAGCTAGAATATGAATAAAATTTAAGTGGATCTTCAGAACTCACACAAGGTCAAACCTAGTAGAAGGAGTTCAGATTTGAAGTAGAAATGAGGTTAAACCCAAGAAGCCAGGGCACTGGGTAAGCCAGATGTTTTAACTGTGCAGAGTTGGAGTAAACCTTCCACTCCTTGTTTAACAACAATGTAAGAAAACAACATAAAATAAACTTTCAGTCATTCTGTTTCCTAGAAAGTGAGAGGACTAGAGATCCTGAGGGTTATAAGTAAGCAAAGGAGACAATCTTCAAGAACCAACGATTCCATGGCTATCTGTTCCTGCCCCATAGAAATATTCCAGAAACACTGGTTTGATTCACATGGCTTTTTTCAGACCTTCCATTTGGTCACCCCAACAGGAATGATTATTAAAATTCAAATTCTGTGCTTGGTTTACCAAGTTTTAAGTATTAGCCTGTGTTCTACAGAATGTCAATCACAATACAGTAGCCAATGAAGATAAATGTTAATAACACTAATATGGTATCAGTGAAAATCATAGAACTTGTCACTTGGGAGGATTAGGTAACACAAAGCAATTTACACCTTTTTCCTTCCTCATGTCATGTGTTCTTGTTTTTAACTATCTGCAGAGCTTTAGGGATAGCCAAGGAAGATTTATTTCTGTAATTTTCTTTACACTGTTCATATATCTTTCTTAAACCATAACAAGAGCCCACGCTGAAGTTGGTTTTATGAACAAAGTCATATTTTTGTCATGCTACATTTTATTGTTAATATATAATTCTTTAATGAAGATAACATTAGTTTTTTTTATTTTTTTGGCTAGACTCCAAGATTTACCAGTTTTATATTATATTCTTGTGGTGCTGTGTTTTTTCTGACTGCTTTTTGATATCATGTCATCAAGGGGCTATAAACTGAGAAGGTGACCTCCAATTTGGAAGCAATAGGAGTAGACACTGACATCACATTTTAATCAATTCTTTAATCTTTACTAAATATTTACCTAAAGTTCACCTAGGATAGCAATGTTAAACTATTATTTTTTAAAAATAAAAACAAGGGTGCCTGGGTGGCTCAGTGGATTAAAACTCTGCCTTTGGCTCAGGTCATGATCTCAGGGTCCTGGGATCTCAGGGTCCTGGGATCTCAGGGTCCTGGGATCGAGTCCCGTATCGGGCTCTCTGCTTGGCAGGGAGGCTGCTTCCTCCTCTCTCTCTCTCTGCCTGCCTCTCTGCTTACTTGTGATCTCTCTCTGTCAAATAAATAAGTAAAATCTTTAAAAAATAAAAATAAACAGGGACGGCTGGGTGGCTCAGTTGGTTAAGCAGCTGCCTTCGGCTCAGGTCATGATCCCAGCGTCCTGGGATCCAGTCCCACATCGGGCTCCTTGCTCGGCAGGGAGCCTGCTTCTCCCTCTGCCTCTGCCTGCCTCTCTGTCTGCCTGTGCTCTCTCTCTCTCTCTCTAACAAATAAATAAATAAAATCTTTAAAAAAAAATAAATAAACAAAAAATAAAACAAAATATACTTTTGGAAATGTCATTCCAAAGATGATTACTAGAAAAAAACTACATATGGAATATTTTTCATTTTATAAAAGTACACATGGGTTTTAAAAAATCATAGAAATAAATGCATTGACATAATAGAAGCCTATGACATGATTATACATGGTTATACTTTATATTGTACAATTTTAGTGTTTTAGACTTTTCTATGCTGTACATATATTTGCAAGCAAAAAATCTATTATGTAAAATGATATTTTCATTGTAAAACCAGAATTTTACTATTAAAATTGGTTTTTAATTGTTGCATTATTTATTTAAATAGGTACCACAAATGAACTGCACAATATTTCACTGTGTTTTGTTTGTTTGTTTGTTTTTATGTCACAGTGTTTTGGTGTGGTAGGATCCACAGACACAGAAGTGCTTACATGACTTCACTATATTATTTGACAGGTGTTGTGTTGTGCTAGTAAACATGAAATTATCTTATATGTTATGACTTTCCCCCCTCTAGATTATAAATTTCTTGAGTCCACAGAATCCATAATATGGTACTTCTAATACATTTCCCAAAGATTTTAACACTCCTGATATTGCCTTAAGTAAACACTGGCTACCTGGGTAGTTTTGGGCAAATTATTTAATCCCTCCAATAGTATTTGCTTTAACAGAAAAAATTAGAATAACGAGCATACTGGCCTAACATTCTGACACGTATGAGTCCATATGAATGAGACAGGATGAATGAGACATTATGAAAAAGGAAAGTGTTTGGCTCACGTTCAGAATTCACATAATTATAGTCATCAAGATTACTTACCAATATATAATTTTATGGCTCTCTTATTTGCTTAGGTTTTAATTGAGACATAACTGACATACAGCACTGTGTACATTTAAAGCATACAACGTGTTACTTGATACACTTATATACTGCAATATGATGATTACTATAGCATAGCTAACACCTCTATCAAATCACATAATTACCAATTTAGGGGGAGGTAAGAACATTTAAGATCAAGTATTTTAGCAACTTTAAAGTATATAATACAATATTGTCAGCTATAATGACTATTCAGTTGTGCATCAGATCTCTGAAACTAATTCACCCTCTAGTTGTAAATTTGTACCCTTTAACCAATGCCTCTCCATTACCCTCCCACTCTGAAGCCAAGAATCACCACTGTACTGTTTCTACAAAGTTTGTTGTTGTTGTTGTTTTTAGATTCCACACATACGTGATATCATATGGTATTTGTCTCTGTCTGACTTATCTCACTTATCATAATGCCCTAAAGACTCATCCATGGTATCACAATGACAGAATTTCCTTCTTTTTTATGGCTGAATAATATTCCATTGTGTATATATACTAGATATGTATACAAACTTATACAAATACAAATACTGTATATACACATACACATATATTATGTATACACACACAATTTTCTTTATCCATCTTCTTTATTCATCTACTGATGGACACTTTTATTGTTTCCATATCTTGGTGATTACAAATAATGCTGCAATAAATATGGGAATGCAGATACTGTTTTGCTATCCTGTTCTCATTTCCTTTGGATGTATGCCCAGAAGTGTGACCACTGGGTCATACAGTAGCTCTATTTTTAATTATTTAAAGTAGGTCATAGCAAACTACAACCTTCAGATCAAAATTAGCTCGACGTGTGTTTTAATAGAATTTTGTTGAAACTCAGTTATACCTATCCATTTACTACTGTCAGTGGCTATTTACACACTATAACAGCAGAGATGAGTGTTATAACAAAGATCATTTGTCCCTCAAAGCCTAAAATATTTATTCCATGGCCCTTTACAGAAAAAGTTTGCTGATCCCTAGTCTTAGAATATAAAGTCAACCCCTTACCTTGGCTTATATGACCCATCATAATCTACCTACAATTTTATGGGAAGCCCACCCCCACTAATACCATGTGCTGTTGTGACATAGAAAATGTGCTTCCCAATTTCCACATGCCCTTCAGGTCTTAAATAACTTGCTTTAAATATTCCTTTACAGAGTTTTCTCTGTCATCTTTTTTACCTTTTATATGTCTAGACCACAGTCTTATTTGTCTGGCATATTTTTATTTGATGCAACCTACTTTTTTGAGTAGTCATTCCCTCAGATGGCCTGTGATAAATGCCTGTCTTCCACTCACCCTTGGCTCACTGTAAGCTTATTTATATGACATGTCTCATGAGGGTCTACAGTATTCTGGCTACTGTGCTCAGTCATGAAACTAGAAATATTAGTAACATGCATCCCATGTCCTCAAAAGATTACTTGAGCTAGTGATAGATTCCAAATGGTTCTTGTGAATATTAAAGTAAGCAATGCATGAAAATGCTCAAAACAGTGGCTGAGGCACAGCAAGCACTCAGTAATACAACAGCATATACTTAATGAGCACTTTTATGTTCCAGACACCACTTCAAACAGTAAACATATAATAAATCACCACGTGAAAGACACCATCATTGTATCCATTTCACAGATTAGCAAATTAAGACAAAAAACATTAAGAAAATTCTCAACAATATGCTGCTAGTGAATGCTAGCTCTGTGTTCTGAACTTAAGCAGTCTATTTCCAGAATCCATGCACTAAATCACTATCAGACTACCTTTCCAAAATGGTCAGCAATTATTATATTAGTATATAGAGTACTTCCTGGCACATAGAAGGCAATAATAAGTGTTCAATAAATGAGTTTTTTAGGGATTAATAAATATAGCTAAGAAAATATAGGTTGTACACAATGTAAATTTTAAAAAGTTGTTTCCAAACTCAAATAGTTTTCCATGTGGCTAGGATCGAGGATGAATTAAATAACTTGCAAAAAAGAAAATGAAAAAAACTAAAATAGATATCAAAATATTTATCCAGAGGTTCCTGAACTTGGATAATTACCAGAATCACCAGAAGTGATTTTTAGAAATGCAGCTCTATTTATTCAAACACCGATCTACTGATTCAGGGTATCTGAGACTGAGACCCAAGATATAGTAACATATGAAAAACTAAACAAGTGGGGCACCTGGGTGGCCCAGTTGGTTAAGCCTCTGCCTTCGGCTCAGGTCATGATCTCAGGGTCCTGGGATCAAGCCCCGCATCAGGCTCTCTGCTCAGCATGAAGCCTGCTTCCCCCTCTCTCTCTGCCTGCTGCTGCTCTGCCTACTTGTGATCTCTCTCTCTCTCTCTGTCAAATAAATAAATAAAAATCTTTAAAGAAAAAAAAATTAAACAAGCAGTCATAAAAAAAAGACATTCAGAACTGTGAGCCAGAATGATGATGCAAATTTATGCATAACTTCCTCATGACTGCAACGACCAAATGTTCAGTATATACTAATAATTTAAAAAAAAAAAACCTCCCTATCAATATATCTATCCCTTTAACAGAAATAAGCATCCACAATACACACAGCTCAGTGGGAAAGAGATGGAAAAGACACACTTAGTACTCAATAAGAAACTTCAGATTTTTGAAATCCTAGATGGAAAGCAGATTAAGAAGACAGTAACTTCTACACAGTAAAGAATAAAATACAATACCACATATGGTGGAGGATTAGAGTAAGGCTCACTGTGTGAAACCATGAATGAAACACTCCCAAACAGCCTGCAAAACAGTAAGGCTTGATTTTATATATCAATGCACACACACACACACACACACACACACACACTTTATACCCCCTGAAAAAGCCTATATTTATTAACTACATGTAGAACAATTTTAAGTGACCATATCAACTACTAAAGAAGTTTCAAGAAATTCCAAAGAATCAATAGTATAAAGCCAACTTCTTGGACCACAGTATTATCAGGAAGCAACAGTAATAACAGTAACACATATATTTTGAAACCACAAAATTATAATTGATGGAGTGATGTCAGCAAAATCGTGGAGATATTGGTCAAAGGATACACACTTTAGTTATAAGATAAGTAGCTCTGGGGAATTAATGTAAAGCACTGTGACTACAGTAAATAATACTGTGTACCTCAAATCTGCTAAGAGACTAGACCTTAAGCATTCTCACCGGAAAACAAAGTAATAGTAACTATGTGAGGTGATGGATCTGTTCATTAACATCAAAAAGTATATGTATGTCAAATCATCATATTGTAGGCTTTAAGTGTTTAAGTAAATATTATTTTATTTCTCAATTATACCTCAAAACTGAAGAAATTTAGAAGGTATAACATGGAGGACATTGGGAGATGGAGAGGGAAGTGAGTTGGGGAAAATTGGAGGGGGAGAGGAGCCATGAGGGACTGTGGACTCTGAGAAACAAACTGAGGGTTTTGGAGGGGAGGGGAATGGAGGGTTGGGTGAGCCTGGTGGTGGGTATTATGGAGGGCAGGTATTGCATGGAGCACTGGTGTGGTGCATAAACAATGAATTTTGGAACACTGAAAAGAAATAAAATAAAATGGGGAAAAAAAAAGTACAAAGGCAGCAGCAGTTTGCCTAAATTGGCAAGTGTAGGGCTGGAAGAAAGAGATTGAGGAAAAGTAAACTGGCTTAGGAAGAGTAATTGAAAACTGACATTAGCTTTGTGCATTCCTGAAAAGGTTTGTGTAATAACAATTCTGTAACCATTTAAAAAAAAAAAAAGGAAAGTTAGAAGGTAAGGTAAAGTAAATATCTGGACAGCATGAAAAATACAACATATTAAAACTTATGGGATGCAGCTCAAGCCATATTTAAGGGACATTTTATAGAACCAAATACAATAATTAAAACCCCAAAAAAGCTAAATAATGAAGTCAGCATTCAAGTCAATAAAATAAACAAATAAATATAAAGAAACAAAGGGATAAAAGAAGAAGCATAAATTAATGCAGAAGAAAACAAAAAAAGAGAGAAAATTGATAGAATCTGGTAAGAATGAAAAAACAGAGATAAAGCACAAATCAACAGTATTAGAATAAAAACTAGACACAATTATAGCTAAAATGAAAAAAATGAGTATACCAACAGATACATTTCAAACTGGGTAAACTCAGATCATGAAGAATCATGGACCCCTATGTAGAAATATTAAAATTTAGGATGTAAAATGATTAAAATGGAACATGTATTTATTATTGTGAGATAGAAACAAAATGGGGAAAGAAAGTACTAGTAAGATTTTTAAGTCATAAAATAATGACCTTTATGTTAATACATTTAAAAATTTAGATTAAATGGAAAATATTTAGAAATATACAAATTATCTAAAATCACCTAATCTTTAGGATATCTGATTGGTCCCCAAAATAAACTAAGTATACAGAAATCCTTCTCCATACTATCTCCACAAATAACCAGACACTAACTCTAGACAATTATAAAGAAAGCTAATTAAATTTTTAAGAAACTGATTATTTTTGTCATTCAAAATAAATAGGGACAGCTACAAAGTGTATGGAAATAGAATTACCTCAACATGAAAGATTACAACGGTATAAGATATAAAAGTTTCAGAATGAGCACAGATGCTAAAATTCTATATAAAACATAAGCACATTAATTCAGTAATGCATTAAAGAAACTTTACCATGAATATATTAGATCCAGTCTGAAGATTCTAGGATGGATAGACACCAACACAACTATTATGCATTTTACCACATTAGATAGAAGGTGAAAATAAAAACTCATAATCATCCTAATACATGTAGATGAATTTTATAAAATTCACTATTTTGTGATTAAAAATCACCAAACTAAGAAAATATTTAAAAAATTGTTTTACCCTATAAGATTTCTATCATCAGGGTCACCTGGATGGCTCAGTCATTAAGTGTCTGCCTTTGGCTTGGGTCATGATCCCAGAGTCCTGGGATGGAGCCCCGCATCTGGCTCCCTGCTCCGCAGGAAGCCTGCGTCTCCCTCTCCTACTCCCCCTGCTTGTGTTCCCTCTCTGGCTGTGTCTTTACCTGTCAAATAAATAAAAAAAATCTTTAAAAAATAAAAGATTTCTATCATCATATTTAATAGTAAATTCTTTAACTTCCAAATTAGTAGCTGTTTTGGATAGAATCATATCTCCTGCAAATTCATATGTTGAAATACTAACACCCTATACCTCAGAATGTTACTATGTTTGGAACTAGTACTATAAAGGGGTAGATTACATTAAGATGAGGCCATTAGGGTACACCCAAACCCAATCTGACTGATGTCTTTATACAAAATATGGAAATATAGTGAGACACCGGGGGCAGGCTTCCACAGAGGAAAATACCATGTGAGGACACCAAGAAAAAAGGAGCCATCTGCAAGCCAGGAGAGAGGTCTCAGAAGAAATCAAACATGTTGACACCTTGACCTTGGACTTCTAGCCTCCAGATTGTGAGAAATAAATTTTTGTTTCTAAGTCACCCAGTCTGTGTTACTTTATGGCAGTCCTAACAAACTAATACAGCAGCAAGAAAGACATGCCCTTATTCCTGCTTCATGTCAACACTGTATAAGATACCATAACTGATGCAAAGTGGAAAAAAGACATTTCCTTTTATCTAGATCTAGTGATTGTTTAATAAAACCCTAATCTATTAATACTGCTTGTTAAAACACGAAGATACAAATATCAATAGCATTCCTGTATCCTATAATGATAAAAACTAGGGCACCTGGGTGGCTCAATCACTTAAGCATCTGACTCTTGATTTCAGCTCAGGTCATGATCTCGGGGTCCTTGGATCAAGCCCCACATTGGATTCCACACTCAGTGGGGAGTCTGCTTGAAGATTCTCTCTCTCTGCCCCTCCCCCTACCCGTGCTTTCTCACTCACTTGCTCTTTCCCTCTCAAATAAATCTTTAAAAACATAACAATAAAAGTATATGATACAGAGGAAGAGATCTAACCGTTTTTTTTTTTTTATTCATTAAGGAGAAAATTTCAACATAAAGGCAGATATGAAATAATAAGACAATACAACCTATTAAAGATCTTAGGTCTCACTAGATTTAAACATAGAGTTCAACATAATCCCAATAAATGTCCCAATAAGATTTTTTCATAGAAGTTGATTAATTGGTTCTAAATTTTATATGGGGCTAAAAGAAGAAAAAATGAAATTTTGAAGGCTAGGAACAAGCAGATATATTGGCTTAAAAGATGCAGAATTATTTTCAAGTTGTACTAATTTAAACAAATCAGTGTTAAAATAATACAGGAAAACAGAAAGCCCAGAAACAGATCTTAACCCATATGTGGAATTGCTACATAATGTGACATTAAAAAATCAGAGAAGAAATCAATTAATAGTTACTGTTGGTTTGACTAGCTTTACATATAGAAAAAAGTCTAATTAGAACTGTGGGATAAAACTACTTCTTATCTTGTCTCAAGAATATCAATCTTTGTTATAAATGATAGAGTAGAAACAAATAAGAAATTGACACATTAGTGAAAACAAGAAACTAGATTTTAAAGCAAACTGTGTAAGAGATTAGCATTTAGTCAAAGCCGAATAATTTTTCATTTACATATTTTCCCTAATAGTAGAACTTTACAATATTACAATTATTTGTTTCAGATGACTACACTTGTCAAAATTTTCCCATTATATTTTCTAAATCAGGAATAAATAGAAACATAAAATGCTTAATTCACTTTTTATAGGATTTCTTTCACTTATTATCTGTTTAAGAGAAATATACCTAGTTATTAGAAATCTTTTCACTTTTCTATTTCTATACTATTTCATTTCACTGAGGTTTCCATAGGTCTTCTGGCTGATCCAACCACACTGAGTGGTCTTAAAAAGGAATGAGCAGGGGGAAATCTGTTTTGTTATTAACATTTGAACTTCTTCCTGAACTCCTCTGTCTTTCAGACGACTGAAGAGGGTAAGATAAATGAATTTATCCTCTCCACAATCTACTGGTATAAATCACTGCTCCCATGGAATGATGTCACTATTTTAAAAACAGGTTTAATAAAACACTCTCTTGGCAAGCTTAGAGAGAAGAAACAGTGAGTCGGCTGTAAAGAGACCTGGGCTTATTTTTATTTATTTATGTAATTAAGCTATAAGGAAAAAAGTGTTAAATTCAGTTTTAGATAGCATATTGTTAGATGATGATATGCTACAATTATTTTTACCCACACACTTCAAATAAATGGATTTCTGCTATGAACATACTGTGGATGATGTATTCCAGAGACTGGCATTTTAGGACAACAGAAGCATCCAGAAACCCAAAGGAGTTAAGGAGTCCTCAAAAGAGCAACCAAAGGTTCTATGGAGGTGAGGCCATTTTTCTCTATTAGTTCCTATAGCAACAAGCATTTCTAAATGCTTACATGTATCTTTTTTTGAAGGGAACTGTGTCAAGTTCCAGAGGCCAGGAGAATTATAGCATTAGGAAACCAGCAAGGGTGGAGACAGAACCAGTCTATAACCATAAAGCACAAAAGAATTAAAATGAACAGAATAAGAAACTAAAAGCTTCCCGTCTCTTGAAAATCCTTTAAATTAAAAGAAATATGCCACTATACGAAGTAACATGCACATAAGAGATTATAATTGACCAAAACAAATAAAACTGAACAATGTTAAAAATAATACAAATCAGGGAGCCTGAGTGGTTCAGTTGGTTAAGTGTCTGACTCTTGATTTAGGCCGATCATGATCTTCGGGCTGTGAGATCAAGCCCCAGTCAGGCTCTGTGCTCAGCGTGAGATTCTCTCTCCCTCTTCCCCGCCACCACATTTGCTCATGCCCTCTCTCTTAAATAAATAATCTTTAAAAAAAATAACTAATACAAATCAGAACTAGTGGAATGAAAGTAGGTAGTCTTAAATATTTAATTTAGAAATAATGAAATTTGGAAATTAATAAAAAAATTCAAAGTGACCAATCTAAGAAATTTAAAGACAAAAAAAAAAAAAACCCTCAAGAAAATGGAAGGAAATAATACCAATAAATAAGAATGAATACTCAAGAAACTTAAAGGTTGGCTATTTCCAAAACTATGTTTACTAAAATAGAAAATAATCTCCTGAGATCTAGCATGAAAATGGTGATATTAAAGTATACTTTCTAAAAAGATAAAACCATTACTCTAAAGCAAACATAAAATGAATACATGCAAAAGATCATATGCAGCTCACTAATTAAAAAGGAAACTACTAGGATGTTACAATAATCCAAAGTATATTTGAGGCGCTAGGTATACTGGCAACTTACTACAGAAATTTTAGGATAAGATGTCTGGTAATTGTCTTACAGGGACATAAACTGTAAACTTTGAAGTTAACTTGTCTACCAGACGGAAAGTTTTTGTGTCCCTACCAGATAGAAATCTAGAATTTCGATTCTGCCTCTACTGAGTTGAAAAATAGCATATTTAATACACAACCCATGAAATTCTAACAACTGAAATAACATTAATTGCTTTTATATATTTGCAAGTTTCAGATAATTTTCTGACAAAGGTAGAGATAAACACTAAAGTATTTTTTTTTTAAGATTTTATTTATTTATTTGACAGAGATCACAAGGAGGCAGAGAGGAAGGCAGAGAGAGGAGGAAGCAGGCTCCCCGCTGAGCAGAGACCCTGATTCAGGGCTCCATCCCAGGACCCTGGGATCATGACCTGAGCTGAAAGCAGAGGCTTTAACCCACTGAGCCATCCAGATGCCCCTACAACTAAAATATTTTTAAAAGGTATTACTATAGATGGAGCCAATAATGTAATTCAATAAAGTGTAAAAAATATAGTATAAAATGTTATCAAAACAGGGTCAAGAAAATGAGACACCTTTCCACCAAGTAAACAAATGCAGGCATATATTATGTATAGAAAAAAATAAATTCATTAAAAATGTTGGTCTCCAACCTAAAAATTTTCAACAAATTAATAAGAGAAATATACCATTCTCTGCAAAATAGAAAAAGGCGAGTTTGAGCGAAGAGTTGAAAAAGGAATTCTGGCATGATCACTTTAACTCAGGTGCATTTTCAGGCAGAACAGTTTCAAAAAAGTGTACAAGCAGAATTTGGTTACATTATAGATTCAAACTAACCTTGGAAAAATTCATGTGCCTCTAAATGTGCAGTACTAAGACAGATGACTGGGAGAAAAATTTGGATATGTGCACAAGAGAGGATATATAACTGCATTCACTGCAACATTGTTTACTGAAGAACATAATTAGAAAGAAATGAAATGGCCTTCAACAGAAGAATGGACAAATTGTGAGATTGTCACAAATGATCCAGTGAAAGCTAAATATACAAATGAGGTAAGTTTCATAAATAGGAAGCTTACTTTAAAAAAGGAAGCTGCGGGGTAGTATGAACATCATGGCAGCATTCAATAAATAAATTGTAAACTCTACATAACAATATATTATAGATTCATGCATATTTAGATTCATGCATATTTATAGATGCATGCATATTTTTCAAATATATGAACATATACATGAGAATGATAAACACAGATATCACAAGCCAGCTGCCTTTAGAGAGAAAGAACAGAACACGAATCAGCGAAGATAGTTGGCCTCAAATGTATCTATGTTGCTTTTAGTTTTTAAAAAAAGAAGAGAATTTCCTAAATATACAGAATCTTACTAAGATTTGATAGAGTCAGATTCTGGGTACAGGAATACCCAGATTACACATATTATTCTCTAGTCCCATCTTTCTGGGGGAAAAACAAAACAAAACAAAACAACAACAACAACAACAACAAAAACTTCCTAACTAGGAAATAAAACCAAATAGGAATATAGAATTTCTGGATGAGAAATACTGAGAAAAGACAGAGACCACTGTGTGAAAATTTAAACTGTAGGTATAATTTATGCTGAGATGTTTAAAAAAGATTGATTCAGATTGCAACACAGCTACTCTGGAATTATAGTGTAATATGGAGAAGTTAGAAAATGGTTTTCTGGGTTCAAGAATAGGTAAAGAAAACTAAGAAAAAAAATTACATTTTATATACTTGTTCCTTATTTGCAAAATAGACAATTAAATGGGTCCTGGCTCATGGAGTTTTTGTGTGGATTATATGTGATTAGAAGTAGATGGTCATTTGTAAAAATTTCTCTAAGGTCCTATATAGTACTGGAAATCTTATGATAATTAGGTTACCTAAATCACTTGATTACTGTGAAAGTTTCCTTTTCATCTATATCTCTATTATGCTTATATATCTGTATCTACATATTTACATTGGCCTTACCTTCATTTTTATCTGAGTAGATTTAATAACCATCGCTTATTTGACTTCAAATATCTAGTTTACTTAAATATTTTATACAATTTTCACAGGATTTAAAATTTAGGGTTTGCTAACTTGTAGCATTTAAATTAAAACTCCTTATAAATATCTACATAGCTTTATAATTAAATGAAATCAAATCTATTTATATACCTACTTTGTGACCCTGAAGCAAACAAAGTATTAACTTCTTTAGCTCATGGCTGTTAAATTCTATGTACACAGTACATTTCACATAAGCATGCACTTGTTAAATTCTGTAAACAAGATTCAAAATGAATTCCAAAGTGTCTCCAGTAGAACGAACTCACAATAGAGCCCATGGAATATGCAGAACAGCATCACTATCTATATATGCATATATAATATATATTTTTTAACTGAACAAATGTTCAGACCAAAGAAATCTTTGTAAGAGAAATAATACCAGTTTCAAATGAGGAAATAAGAATAGGGAATGCATGATTACTCATATTTTTCAAAGACATTTCTTTATCAAGAAGATTAAAAACTAATGGAATTGAAGAAAAAAATCCATTGTGATTTTCAAGTAATTGTAAGTAATCCTGTCAGCTTTACTGTACTCACTTTAAGTGATTTCTGACTCTTCAACTGGAATTAATTCAATTCCTTAAGTACTTGTTTTCAATTTTGAGTCATGAATAATTACTATGATTAACAACAAAAATATCAACAGCAAGAGATTTAGACTAAAACACATAATAGCAATTCCTTACTCACTTAAATGTTAGATTACAGGTTACTAAAATCATATCCCTTTGTCACAAATGAGATAACTCAAACTATCCATTTTTATATCAAAGTTCTCTACTGACTCCTATTACATCATACAATGTTTTCTTTCCCTCTTCTTATTATTTTCAGCCTCTTTAGCCTTTATTTACACTTCTCTCCCTAAAATGTTATTTAGGTGCCCAATAAGTGTTTCTTCAATATGCAAATTTTTTTATTAAAAGATTTTATTTAAATAAGCAAATTTTTAAAAGAATTATCAAAAGCTGAACAGGTCATCATATTCTTTCCTTTCGTCCTTAACACCTTCTCTCAGATGTTTTTAATGCCATTAGTAGTCTATCAATTTGCCAAAAATGTAGTAAAAACTCACCAAACATTTGTTATGAACCATATTCTGCTATGCACAAAGCATGAGAATAATAAAACGTAATCACTGTTCTGTACAAGTGGTATTTAGAAGGGGAAATATATGCAAATTAGTATATATTCTAATAATTTCTGCGTTGTTAAGCATATTCATAAACACATTTTTTTAAAGATTTTATTTATTTGACAGATAGAGATCACAAATAGGCAGAGGCAGGCAGAGAGAGATCGAGAGAGAGAGAGGAGGAAGCAGGCTTCCTGCTGTGCGGAGAGCCTGATGTGGGACTCGATCCCAGGACCCTGGGATCATGACCTGAGCTGAAGGCAGAGGCTTTAACCCACTGAGCCACCCAGGCACCCCTCAAAAACACATTTTTAATAGGTTGCAGTAATCCTTGTTCTTCCTGGGTCCTTTAACTTCATGGAATAAAAAACAAACAAACAAAAAAAAACGGTGTTTGCATGAGAATGTTAATAAAGAGCATGTGGTTAAAAAAGGTGTGGACACTTAAACATGTTTGGTACTATCTGTTTCTATTTCCTCTATAAAACTATTCCTTTCTTCGGGTCACAAAAATACTGTATGTCCCAGCAAGCAGTCCAGGGAGTCATACATAAAAACTACCCATCAATACTTGTTAAATGAACCTGGAGAAGTAGCTGAAGGCCAAAAAAAAAAATTCACTGAAAAGTGCTGCAAACTCAGCTGAGATTCATTCTACCTAATTCAGGGGCTCAAATGTCATAAAATGGCCATAAAATAAATTAAAAGTAGAAGAAAGTTGGAAGTAAGATCTGGTTCAATTTAGCATTATTCATAATTCCCAAAGCAAAATACAACGCAGTTATGCTGGAATAAGTTACTACAATCCCTTAACTAACTCATTAAAAAATTATCATTACATTTCAAAATTTCAAGGAAAATAGGACAAGTAGAAACATGTTCTGAAGTGATTCTGTTTTTGTTTTTGCATTTCTACATCTTTTCATCCATCTTCAAGTTATTTCATGTCGTCTTACCTCCTGCCACTTTCAAATTAGCTTCAGTGTGGTCGAGATGATTATTCATTCAATTTAATTGAATATCACTTGAATACACTGCCCCCTACTCTTCTAATTTCCTCACACTTGATGAGGGATTGCTAAGGACACTATGCAAATGTGAACTCATTTCCTCAAATTGTGTAATTGCCTTTCAGGGAGATATTAAAGGTGTGAGAAAATCAATCTTAAAAGATAAATATACAGGAAGTATAGAGCAACTTGAAATGAGATTCTAAGCAGATTCTAGATCCTCTATTATTCTTTTACTCAAAGATTTTTTACTGAACATCTGACCTGTGCCATGCAATGTGCTATGTGCTAATAAAAGAAAATGTTATAATTTTTGCACATACATGTGCTACATATTTAATATATTATAATCATGTTTAAAAAATTACTTCCCATGTATTTGCTTAATTTTACATTGTGAGCATTTTTATATTGATTTCAATTCCTTCCTATACAGGAAGAGTAACATTCCATTCTGAGCTTCTCTCTGACCTTTTTCTTCATGTATCTCTCATCATTTTTGTGTAAATTTAATAAAAATAACTGGGTGTTCCCAGTTCAGCTCCCTTCTTCTCTTCATGACCTTGGGAGTGATAACTCATTGAGAACAGGACTTTGCCTGTCTTTCCAAGGTGTTAGGTTGTTCAAGGCCTAACCCTTTTGGAAAACATGCCCCATTCTGGTGCCATCTCAAACTTGCTGATTAAGTCTAAATAATTTGGGGGCTGAAAAAGCAAGACTAGATACTTTTCAAATTAAGCACCATGCTTAATAAAGATGGCTTTTATAAATAGTAAGAATGCTATATTTCAACATAAAATAAGCTGCCACCTTTTGGGGTGAGGTGTGTTTTTGTTACCAGGGATTGTAAATACACATTAATTTCTAGCTATTTAAAATTTTGTTGTTGTTTTTTAAATAAAGGTTAATGTCGAATCTCGTTTAAGTTTTTTTGACATTAAGATGGCTCAAAGGGGAGGAGTCAAGATGGCGGAGAAGTAGGAGGCTGAGACGACATCAGCCAGCAGGAGATCAGCTAGATAGCCTATCAAACCATTCCGAACACCTACAAATCCAACAGGAGATCGAAGAGAAGAAAAACAACAATTCTAGGAACAGAAAATCGACCACTTTCTGAAAGGTAGGACCAGCGGAGAAGTGAATCCAACACGATGGGAAGATAGACCCCAGGGGGAGGGGCCGGCTCCCGGCAAGCGGCGGAGCACAAAATCAGAACTTTTAAAAGTCGGCTCCACGGAGGGACATCGCTCCAGAAGCTAAACTGGGGTGAAGACCTCGTGGGGACAGCGTGGACTCAGGTCCCACGGGGTCACAGAAGGATCGGGGGTGTCTGAGTGTCGCAGAGCTCACAGGTATTAGAGCGGGGAAGCCGGCTGCGGAGACAGAGCCGAGATTTCCTAGTGGTCTGTGACACGGACCGGTGCTCTGTGGCACTGGCCGGTGCTCTGTGCGAGGGGTCCCCACAAGATCCGGGGAGACTCCGACCCGGGAGAGCTCAGGGATCTACGGGGTCCGGAGACTCCAGGTGGGACTCTGCCAGAGACAGAGACGCTTGGTCACAGGCTGGGTGAGCTCGGAGCACTCCCAGAAGACAGTGAGACGGGACTGATTACGCACGATTTTCTCTGAGCGCGGTCTGCACGCGCGCGGTCTGCGGGTGCGCGCAGTGTCGGCGGGCCTGCGGGGTCTGCGGGCCTGCGGTGTCTGCTGGTGCGCGGTGTCTGCGAGCGGACGCGCGCGCACTCTCCGGCGCAAACGTGGGCGAGGGAGTCTGGAGGGATTAAACGCTTTTCGCGGGCCGGCGGTGTCTGCTGGTGCTCAGTGTCTGCGGGCCAACGCGCGCGCGCACTCTCCGGCGCAAACGGGGGCGAGGGAGTCTGGAGGGATTAAACGCTTTTCGCGGGCCGGCGGTGTCTGCTGGCGCGCAGTGTCTGCGGGACTGCGGGCCGACGCGTGCGCGCACTCTCCGGCGCAAACGTGGGTGAGGGAGACTGGAGGGATTAAACGCTTTTCCCTGAAGGCGCGCTGAAGACTGGGGCCCCTAGCCCTCGGCTCCTCTGAACCGGAGATTGGGAGGCCGCCATTGTCATTCCCGTCCTCCAGAACTCTACAGAAAGCGCGTTAAGGGAACAAAAGCTCCTGAAAGCAAACCTGAGAGGATTACTTAGCCAGGCCCCTGGTAAGGGCGGTGCAACTCCGCCTCGGGCAAAGACACCTGAGAATCACTACAACAGGCCCCTCCCCCAGAAGACCAAAGAATTACAGCCAAGACCAAGTTCACTTAACAAGGAGAACAGCGGATTCCTATCTAGACAAAATGACAAGGCGGAAAAACTCACCACAAAAAAAAGAGCAGGAGACAGGACCGAAGGCTAGGGAC